>JAAAKE020091711.1:1904-20573 GCA_010014785.2 Anisolabis maritima | reverse complement strand
GTAAAAATTTTCATATTTTAAACTTGATAGCATATAAACTTGATGATATAGAAACACTTGTAATATTGGTACTGTAATGAGTTAAGATCACCCGATTAAATTTATTTAATTATTTATTAAAAGAAAATTAATTAATTTGGCATGATATACAAGCATATTGCATAGAAAAAATATATACAGATATATAATACCCCGAAAAAGATGACTTAAATAAGAATGTTTATTTTCTTTTGAACATTTTTTATTATTTTTTTTGTTAAGCGGAAGGCATTATGTCTGAGCGAAAGAAGTCCCAGTCTAACGCAAAGATTTGGCCCTGGGTTGCTTTCCCAAAATATGGCCGGGAAAAGGATCGCTTTTCGAAATTCTTAGCCAGTAATTTTCTTTTAAGGCATCAATCATATTTGTTGTTGGTAGAGGTTTGCCATGATTGATTAACCCGAATACAACCCTTCACCTAAAATTGTCTTTAACCAATCCTTTAAAACTACAAAAAGGTGGGCAGATAAATAAAATTTAAATTGTTGTATGAAATCTAAAGCTAAGAGCTTTTTTGCTCACCTAATAATTTCATCGTACTCTCAAAATATTGCTTATAATATAGAGATTTATTTATGGTGTTGCTATTTTTTTTTTTAATTAATTTTTCATAAAAAATAAAAATTACTTTAGTAAACAAAATAAAATGTTGATTCACGTCTTTTATTAAGATATCTAAGATTTCTTTGGCATTCTTTAAAGACAATTTTATTAAAAATGCAATTTTTAAATGCTCAAATTTCAAATTTTTCAATTTTATGTGTTTCATGTGTTTTCTCATTTGTAACTAACTTGGCACCTGTAAGCCAATGAATTCAGGTAGAAGAGACAATCCCTTCCGGATTTTTACTAAACTATAATAAACCCTTTGATAATTGTAAATAATCTCATATTGATTTCTCTTTTTCAGACTGTTCAAATAATTTCAATTCTCCTGGAAAGATCTCCACCGCAAGTTCTTGCTTTTATAATTTCATTTATTCCACTTCCAAACGAACAGAACAACAAAAAAATCATACCAAACAAAAGGTAATTATAAATGGATTCCTACTTCATACTGACAACACATGCAATTATTTTCTTTATCTTAAATCGCCTTTATTTTAAATCTCTTTGATAAGGAAAATATTTTATTCAAAAAAAATAAATAATAATTTGCCGGAATTTTATTCAAAAAATAAATAATAATTTACCGGAATTTTATTCAAAAAATAAATAATAATTTGCCGGAATTCATTTTAATTTCAGATTTTTTTTTTTTATTTTTAATCCTTATTAAAAAATAATAAAATAATTTTGTTTGTAACGAGAATAAGAAATGCAAAAAGTATAGGAAAGATTGTCAATTTTTAAAAAATGGACTTTTTTGACTTGTTTTTAGGACATTTTGGCCAAAGCATTCATCTTTGATTTTGCTTTGGTTATAAACAATAAAAACTAATGACCACTGCTGCTGTAGCTTGCTAGATGCGACTTAGTCTGCAAGGAATTTAAAAAATTTTTATTAAATTTTGCAAATATGAAAGAAGAGTTTGGTACATCTGTCAGACATTTCTTAAATTCCTCCTTTGACGAGTGTATGAATGTTGGTGATGATATAGGCAATGAAATTTTTAAAAGGTATGAATATTTAAAAATATTTAACAACACAGGAGCAGAATTGTAAATAAATTGCAATTTTTATTATTCTAATATTATAAAGAATAAAAAAATTGAGTTTTATTCTGAATCCTGCTCAAGTGCTAGCATTAATGTAATTAAAAATATACAAAAAAAAAAAAAAACTTATAAATACGAGAACTGTGAAATTGAATTACAAAAATTGGAACTTAAAATTTTGTTAACGTTCCGGTCATCATCAATCATTTTTCAGAAGACTTGCATGTTATATTTTTATATACAGATTATTGATGATAAAAATTAAATCCTACAATAACAAATAGACAGATCTCAAGAGTTTTACACCAGCTCATGAATTTAAGTGCATTTGACACTAAAAAATAATATTCCTTTAATTAAGTCAAAACAACGAAGAAGGAGAAATTGTTGGGAGAATGCATTCAAATTAAATATCAAAAATCCCATTGATGAATTCCTATCTAAAAAGATTTTTACAGAAATAAAGTTTATCATTTTTTGATAACTTTAATAATTATAAGGACAAATGCATAAATCATATAAATATCTCTTGTAAATTTAAAAATGATTTTAGAAAATAATATATATCATTGAACTTTTCGTAATTTTCTACATTTAAAACTATGAAATGATTATCAATAATTTCTGGATATTTCTTCAAGTATTTCTCTGAAATTTTTGGAACAAATACATTCATATATTAAATTTTGGAGATAAAATTTTTGTTTTTATCGTATAATTTACATGTCTATTTAGGATAAAATTTATACTTGAAACGATTAAAAATTTGTTTTTATTATTTATTAATCGAATTGGACAAATTAATCATAATTTATTAAGATTACAATTAAATTTTAAATAATTAACACCACTAAAAGAAAAACTAGACAAAAAGCTAGATCTATAATCTTCATTAAAAAAGCTTTTTTTTTTTATAAATCTATATCCCTATCTAATTAATTCTTTTTAGACGAAATTTAGTAATTTTATTTTTTATGATTTCATTGGTTTTACAATTTAGTAAATGCTGATAACTTGCCATCTAGAGTAGAGGTTGCCAACAAAATTCATATTAGTGGTCCCCGGAATTTTACATTCTGAATTTAGTGGCCCCTGAGATCTGAATGGTTGACAACCATTGATCTAGAGTATATTTATAAAGAAAGCTGATCCAATTATTTGGCAGATTATCTTTATTTTTAGTTAGCAGTTCACAAAAAAATCATTTGGGCAAAAAAAAGTAATGCATCAGCCCAAGTAAGAAAGCAAAACTCTATCGTCAGCATATAAAATCATTGATAAGTTCCTTTTTTGAGAAATACTCAGTCCCCTGCCTTTGCTTTTTAAAAAAATTCGATCGAATCAAAAACAAAAATTGCAAAGAGCAGATGGCTTAATTTAATATCTTCCCCAGAGACCTGAATTTTCAATACTCTAAGAAGTGCTCATAATTGCTCCCTCATGCATTTGTATCAGTTTCTCAAAATTTTCCCATTCAAAACGATATCGTATAGTTCATGCCAAAAGAATCATCGTGTTTTACGTCAATGAAAATTCCATACACCCTCCTACCACTTAAAATGCAATTTTGTAGCTGAAGTAGGTTAAAATCTCCATCCCTTCATCCTCTTCGGGACCTTGTATAACTTTTCAGACAGCTCTGTATGTAAGCCTTTTGTAAATTTTAGAAATTGTAATATGACGGAAGTACAAGCCAGATTCCATCCTGAAAGGAAACATTTCGAACAAAATTTATTCATCATCAGCCAATGATAATAATGAGAACAATTACAATTATAAAGTTGAAGATCTTTCTAGAGACTGTGATTAATTATATTTTTTTAAAAATCTTTTCGGCATCTGAGACCATTTGTCTATAGCGATCTTGTATGACACAACAATACATGTATACATATATATTTTTATATTTCATTGAGTGTTTTGTGTCTTTTGGGTCTACTTGAAAAAATCAAATCAAATAGATTCTCAATTTGGCACAAAACATTCAGCGTATAAATAAATAAATAAATAAATATATATATATATATATAAACGGCAGATATCAGCACTGTACGAGATGAAGAAATGATTCAAAATGATCGAGGGCGAGTAACTGTGTGTGGAGTAAGGTCCTCTTCAGACAGTGATGTAAAAACAACTGCCGAGAACTGGCTCAATGGGCAGTGATTTCTACCAAGCCGGGTTAAATAAGTTGGTCCTGCGTTCAGACAAATGCCTAAATAGATTTGGTGATTATGTGGAAAAGTGATCGGCAAGTTTGACTCTTAATTCCCTTTTGTATTTTCTGTCTATTGTTAATAAATAAATTTTTATTACCCTTGTAACCTTTTTTTTGGATCTACCCACATATATATATATATATATACTTGCATTGTTCTGTATCATAATCTTCTGAGTATTATCATGATATATAATATATGCATATTCCTAGACTAGTTGATGACGAATGAATAAATTTTTTCCGAAACATCTCCATTCAGCCTCCAAAGGCTGGGATCTGGCTTGTACTTACCTCATCAGACTTCAAACAGCAACTTGACTAAATAATCAACGAAATTTTATTAAAAAACTCAGAAATTCCTCCAATTACTTAGCAGGATTCTCTGGATTTCTCTTTTTCAAAAACAAATTCATTTTCCCATTATGTCAATTTTTTTGATAATTTCAGTATTAAATATTTTATTAAATAAATTTAACAAATAGTGATGCCAAGGATGAGTAAGGTTTATTAGAAACCAAATCGAATCTTACCGCTTTATTATTTTTACTCTCATTTTATACTATCCTGCGATTGAGCAAGAGTTATATCGGAATCATATATGGAGTGTGAAACCCCAAAAAAGCTTAAATGAATGTCCAATCTCGGTGGAAATAAGAATAAAAGCCCTCTCTTTCATTCTAGTTTATGGAACATTCACTGCACTCACTTCATTGTGAAAACGTTTGACTGATTTCTTTATATTTCCAAAAGAAAGTTTCAAATTCTCATAACATTTTCTCTTTTAGTGATTTTTAAAAAAGTTTTGATTTTTTTATATGATATAAATACATTTTTTAAATGAATGCTATTTTTGTCTTTTTGCCAATTCTTTAACTTGTATTTTCCATTTTTTTAAATTTATAACAATCCTTTGTAAACTATGAGTTTTCACAGCTAATTTTATTTTTTATATTTAATAGAAATAATCTTGGACCAAAAATAACATATAAAGCAGAAAATAAAAATTACAATAGATCTCGTTTACTATTAAAATAAACATTTGGGCTTGAGTGTAGAATAGAACTAAAAAGATTTAAATTTTCTTGGTCTCTACATATCGAGTGTATAAGATACAAGAGATTTTATCATTTGCACTTTTGCAAGGCAAATTTAAAGCGATATTATTTCAAAAGAGAATTAGAGACATTAGCAATATTCTTTATTTTAAAATCTATAATAAATGATTATTTGATGTCGAGACCAAGTCATTAACACTTCAGGCCCTTTCTGATATTCAAGTAAAATGTGCAAGAGAATCTCACCTTGATCGACCATTACAAACAAATAAATCCAAGGATTCCATCAACTATTCAGGCTGAAATATTTCTATAACCATTCATATTCATAAATCTAATATTCAATGCCAAATTTATAAGGAATATTTCTGATTCTTATTATAATATATATAATTATTTTGTAATAACTCAAAAAAAAAATATTTTTTTTCTACAAAGAAAAGCCTTTTGAAAAAGTACCAGATAAATATGGAAAACAAATTTATAAAAAGTTGCAAAATATCTTGAAATTGACTTTGAAAGTTCTTTTTCAGCTTATAAATTTTCACTTCAAAACGACACAAACGGAAAATTTGCAAACTTAAAAAAATATTAGTCATTTATTGCAATACAAATTAATAAATAAATAAATGATTTTTTGAGATTCATAATGAATCAGATATAAACATTAAATGTCTAGAAGCAAGCCATATAATTATTTTTAATAAAATAATTTTTTGCTGGTCGATCACTGCCTAAACATGCGATGCGATGTCTACTTATCAGATTTGATACCTCTATGATTTTGCTGTAATGTTCGGATATAAAATTTGGTTGATCTATTTTAAAACGTACTCGAGTTATCGGGTTAATGGTATTTTCGGACTCAGAGAGGTTCAAAACGTCAAGAACAATTCAAATCTCGAGATCGAATTTTTTGACGATTACAATACTTTTCCTATACTACATAGCTTGTGACCAGCACATTTTCAGGAAGGAATTAAAATAGTGAGAAATGTATAGAAAAGTAGGCATTGTAAAGATAGAGATAGAGAAAGATATAAATAAAAATGAGATATGCACCCAAAATATAATAAATAAATAATACTATGCCTACTAGAAAAAAGAAAAAGTATCGATTAATGCATTTCCAAAGCAATTTCCTTTACTCTTTTTTTTTTTCTCTCATCAAATTATATATTCAAACAACAAAAAGTTATACAGCAAGAACAACAGTCAGTGTCAAAAAAAAAAAAAATCATTTTTTACTTTCTCCTAATTGGGAAAGTATTGTAATCATACAAAAATTCGATCTCGAGATTTGAATTGTACTTGACGTTTTGGACCTCTCTGAGTCCGAAAATGCCATTAGTAATAATAATTAACCCGATAACTTGAGAACGCTTTAAAATACTAGATCAACCAAATTTTATATCACACAACATTACACCAAAATCATAGATCTCTATCAACTTTTGAGCTAATTCCACAATCGGAAGTGGTACTTTACCAGAAGCATTTTTATAAAAATCGTGTTAACTGCTCTTTAGATAAATATACGAAAAAGTCGAGGGGAGGTTATTTCCGATTTTTTCTTCACAAGATGACACAAAAATGCAAAAAAAAAAAGATAAAAAAAAATCCCACTCATCCACAAAAGTAGATTAGGCTAGCATTTAGACGTCCGCCGTCTAGAAATTTTCTAACTCTACTCCTTCTCCTTGTTATATTTATCATCAATAATATTGATGTTTATCAAATTTTTTTTTTCATTGATCATCTTTTTTTATCATGTAAAAGAGAGAATTTTACACTTACATGGATGCCTGTGGGTTTGAACATCCGAGAACAGATGAAACCTTACTAATTTGAGTGCCATAGTGAAAGTGTCCAATCAGCCGTTTAGCCTAAAGGGGGACCAACATTTCAAAAATTCAATTACACTTTCAACAGGATTGCATCCCTGTGTTGCGCTTTTGAAAAGTACACTTGTGCGCAGGTCCAGTCACACAGTCACAGCAATTAATAAAAACTCACACTCGTAGCATTTCTGTCTTATACAGGATGCGAGTGAGACGAGTCGATAGTAACCTACTCAAGACAGAAATGTTACCGATGTGAGTTTTTATTTATTGCTTTGATATAACTGGACCTGAAGACAAGTGTACTTTTCAAAAGCACAACACGGGTTGATTTTTGAAATTTTGGTCCACCTAAACGGGGGCTAAACTGCTGACTTGACACTTTCACCATGCCACTCAAATTAGTAAGGTTTCATCTGTTCTCGGATGGCATCTCAAGTTAGGTGCTGACCTTAGGGGTTAAAAGCATTAGCCCTAGGATAGGAAAAAAAAAAAGAGAAATGTCATTAACGTTAGCTGTCAAGGAGATGAAATCAAAGTTATCTCTGAAATTTAAATAAATATATCCTTTGCAAAAGTATGAGTTGAGGCAGACCGAGACTTTGATTCTGATGCGTGTGCCTTTTATTTCATTTTTTTGAGTCAGCTTTTTTATACAATTTTATATTGTACAAAGGACCTGAACAAAAGAAGAGAGGAGAATATTTTATGAAAAATAAATTCCAATTTATTATTGTAAGGAAATCCAATTCCTACATTTTTCTTGCCTATTTCATAGGATTTTCTTTTCCATTATTTTAATATTAAGATTAAGATAAGACTGAATGACTAAGCGGATCATTCAAGCCTAAATATTTATTTTCTCTTTTGATTTAAAACTATTCCTTTTAACAAAAGAATACTTCTGAAATTAATCACCTTTTAAATAAATAAACAAATCGATTCTTTGGCTTTTTATATATTTATATTTATGTGTATCTATGTTTTTTTTTTAGCTTCGAACAGGTAGATTCCGAAGGAAGCGAGGAAATGCTCGAATTGTCTTACACCAATTTTGACTTTTTTAAATTTTTAAATGAGATGCACACACCTTCCCCCTCAAGAAGCAACTCAAATTCCACTTCTCCAAATTCAACTACGTCACCTACGTCGAGTCTTGGGATCCACAGCGAACCTCTTTCGCTTTCTCCGCCAGAGAGAAATCCTCATGTAAACAAATACAAATTCTCTAATATTAATTTTTCCTTTTTAATTTTGATTATTTGAAGATAAAATACAAAAAACTCTTGTTAAATGAAATTTATTTTTACTGTCAATTTAAAAATATTTTCAAAATGTTATATTAAAAAAAAATTTCTCAAAGGAGGAATAAGGGAAAAAAAGTTAAAAATTTCAAAGTCCGTTTTTTGAGTACGAGCATGCTTTGTAATAGTATTATTCAATCTTTGGCGATCAAAAGATTAGATTTTTTATATTTTATTTCTATTCCCAAAATTAAAAAATAAATAAGAACCCAGAGAAATAAAACCATGATGAAGAAAACTGTAGAAAATAATAAATTGCTTGCTATCGAATCACGTGGATGCTTGCATGCTCCTCGCCTCTCCAAGAAATTTTATATTAAGCCAATCTTATTATTATTATATTAAAAACAATGGGTGTGGGTTCGGATGAAAATTTATTTAAATTGGAGATATGTCAAAAGGGAAGAAGTCAGCCAGTAGAGTAGCCTTTTTCGAAATAAATCTGAGACATTTCACATTTCGAAAGAGAATACACAAACACAGCGGTGGTGAACCTTTTTATATGCGCCTGCCAAAATTACAATTTTTTTGTTCAGCCTCTGGCGTGCCAGGAAATCAACAGGAAAAATTAAATTGTTATAAAATTTTATTAAATTAAAACTTAAAAATTCAAAAATAATTGTAAAATTAATGAGATTTTTGTTGTTGTACTTTGGATGCCAAATGTTTATCGGGTTCATAAGTCGTAATGCGTTGTATTCATCAGTCGGCTTATTTCTATAACTATCTTGTGTAAAATGTATTTCGGAAAATAACGGCTCGCAAGCATAAGTTGAGGAGAAAATAGAGAGAGCTGCACTTGCTAGTTTTTTTAAACAGTTATAGGTTTCGGGAATGGCATTCCAAGTTCTTTTTATTTCATATCCTGCGTCGTGTCCAATAACCGATCATTTTCAAGTCCTTTCTTAAATCGACAAATTTTTGTTTCCAAATGGAACTAGACTGAAAATCATTTAATAGCATTTCTTCGAAGATGAGTCACTCAAAAATCTCTAAATTTGAGTTTTTCTACTTCAGGGATATCAGAATATAAAAAAAATTTCGATGTTTCTGCAAATTGCCTTGAAAAAAATTCATTGCTTATATGCTGCCTGAATTACTGCAGAAAATTTGTGTGTTATTTTAACTCGATCTGGTTTTTCATAAGTTTTTAAATCTAAGAAGTTTTGAAATCTTTTTTCGTTATAAAATGAGGATACAATTTGAAAATCGATAACGTGCCTTAGGTTCGCCACCGCTGCTCTAACACATCACTCAATAAGTCCCGAGGCTGATACATAATGAAAAATCTATATAATTTTTAGAAAGTACTAACCTTCAAATAATAGGTGTCAAAATTTCATGACAATCCGACCGTTTACAAGCTACAGTGGTTTTAGGGCAGTACTTTTGTTATTAAAGTTAAAAAAGGAATTTTGTGTGTTGATTAAACCCTGTTTTTTGATGGAAAAAACACCATTCAAGCAAAGCTTGTTGCTCATGCTGGGCTCTCTTATCCTTGTTATGAAATAAAAAGGATTTGTTGCCAGATGAGAGCGCTGTACGAGTGTTATCATGTTTAAAGATTTGCTGAATTTTATCAGAAAGCCCAGACACGTGGATGAGGGGAAAAATACTCCCTCATTATTAACAGACAGAGGGAGTTGGAGCTAAATGTACCCTCTCCATTCTACGATGGAAATTCCTGATGATGGAATTTATGACATGCATAGATAAGAGTTGGACGACGCCAACGCTCTGATTCTATCAATATTTCTCCCAATAAACGCCTTGTCACAAAGAGAATAAATTTTTCTTAGGAAGTAATCTAAGGTGTTAATATTGTATACAAAGGGCCAATGAGAGAAATGATTGGCAAATCTTCCACTGACAGATGGCTTTGTATAAAGATCAGCTCTAGTGAGTGATGATGGCATTATCTAATTAAAACTGAAACGTCTCACATTTTAGGAGTTTTCTTTCGATAGAGACTACCCTACTGGCTGACTTCCTCACTTTTCACATATCTCTGATCTGTGTAGAGTCATCTATCTCATCGTAAAGATTTCATTATTCCTTTGGTTGCCATAAATAACAAAAGTCAAACAAACATATGTACTGCATAATTCTTTCCTTTATATCAACATATAAATAAGAGATTCTGTGTTCTTCTTTAGAGAAGACTTGTTTTATTTATTATTTTTAGGAATAGAAATAAAATTAAAGAATATTAGGATTTAATTTTCCCCTTCTGCTTGCTACTTCCATCTCTCCTTTAATTCAAATATTAAAATTTTTCTTTATTGGCTACCAACAGGATTAAAGGAAAAAATGTTTTTTTCGTTGAATTCGTTGCTTTTAGATAACTAATTCATTTGCATTTTTTTTTAAGAATTGCTCTTTGCTTAATTTCTATTTTTAACTTTAACTTGTCCCAACAAACATTCATTATTGATTTTAGATTTACTAATCCATCTTGGTAAATTTCATTTTGAATTTTACGAGCAAAGTTAGAATTTCATCCTAAAAACAACAAACAAATTGAGAGAAATAAATTCATGAGTGGAAGACAAAAACTCACAAATTTCTAAATAAAAAAATAGAAATTTGAAAGATTTTCCATTTCTCATGGTTAAAATCTTTTTTCCAGCCGCCCAAAGAGAAAAGCCCAAAGAAAAATTTAGATGAAAAAAAAATATATCCTTGGGATGAAATGATTAATAAGGATTTGCCCTGGACCGTAGAGAACATCGCCAAGTTCCAAGGCAAGACGTGCATTCAACTTTTGCAAGAATTGGAACAAAGGGAGACACTGAATGAAAGAAACAATTTGATGGAAGAAGAAAATCTCGTTGAAGACATCCCGCATCCTCCTCTTGTTGAAGACATCCCGCATCCTCCTCTTGTTGAAGACATCCCGCATCCTCCTCTTGTTGAAGATATCCCGCATCCTCCTCTCGTTGAAGACTTCCCGCATCCTCCTCTCGTTGAAGACATCCCGCTTCCTTCACATGTTGAAGACATCTCGCCTCCACCATTTGTTGAAGACATCTTGCTTCCTCCACAAGATCTCGGACCACCTCTTTTAATGAAAAAACCTAAATTAGATCCAAATATATCTCGGACAATGCCTAGGGTAAATAGGAATTTAATTAAACTCTAGTTAAAATTCTGATTGATGATGATGCAATGCATGCTGGTCCGAAATTGGAAAAAAGCGGAAAATTTCAAAAATTAATACTAATATGTAATGTCGAGAGAATAGCCCCCCTTCCTACAAGATTAGATGGCACTTTCCAAGCTCAAATTTGATGTAACATATCATTAAACTGTTTGTATTAGATGTAGATTATCAGATTATATTTTAATAATTTCGAAATCTCTCGTTGATATCATTATATAAAACACCCGTATTCGACACCTGTAGTCTCTTAGTATGTTTTTTTTTTAGTAAATTATCAAAGTGTACTTAAAACTACAAAAAACACCTGCCCTGCTCTGAAATTATAAATATAAATAGCTCAAAAATCGTAGAATCACATATCAAAAATTTGACTGCTGCCATTTATACCTTTTTGAGAAAGCGACCTTTTCATAAGCGGCTTTCACTCAGATTGCAACATATGGCTTAGTATTTTCAAAAACCCACATGTGAAGGGTTTTCTATAACCCTTAAATAAAGACCAGATTTTTTTTATTATTTTTTTCCCAAATTCATTATATCATTCTAGACTTATTAAAAAAATAAATTTTTTCTGCTTTTTCCCAATTTTGGACCAATATATATATAAAGGAAATAATTTATTGTTATTAAGAGCATTAACTTTCTTTCTCTTACCTCCTTAGTGATGTGGTACCAGACTTTTAGTGTCAACTTATATTTTCTTTATATTTGTACCCAAAATGTTAGTACCAACAAGATTTTCTTGCTATATTTAGCCCGAAGGCAATATTTACAAATTTAAAAAAAATTAAATTGGCAATTAAATCTTGTTTTTTAATAGAGATAGGATATATTTTTTTACAACTCTTTTCGGCATCTGAGGCCATATAGACTTGAAACATTTATTTTAATTATAATCCAGGCATATTTATTTATATCAATTGGAATCCAATTGATTTAAATTAATTTTCATTGGACTGCCTGGGAACAGAACCCACACCCCTTGGCTTTGAAGGTTATAAATTTAACCTCACGGTCATGGGCGCTGGGGGGGCGGGTGAGGGGGTAGATAGGATATATACACCTGGGGATGCACAAAGCTGCATTGGCGCAATGAACTGGAATCTGTGCAAGGGCTGTGGAATTGCTCTCTCCGCTCACAACAGTTCCAAAATAATAGGTGTTTATGTCCGAATCCAAAAAATGTGATATTTGGTAAAATTCCAAAATTGTCCATGTTACTATGAACCCATTTTAAAAAATTTTGCAGATTTTTACTCCATTTTTGATGCTTTATTCGAAATCGAGTTAAAATGTTGATATTCGAAAAACAATTGTTGACAGACAGACAGATAGAGAGAAAGAATACAATAACCTTAAAAAGTTGGTTGAATATTTAAATTGTAATATTAATACGATGGCAATCTATCTCTACTATCGGGATTCTTAAAATCTCAAATTGAAAGCCCCTATTTTGAGGAAGAAATGATTAATGTATCCTAAAAATTCCCAATGGTAAATTTGGCCCTAAACAATGGGGCAGATGACAATTAGTATATTTCAAAAATATATATAATAAACACCTCTCTGATCTCATCTGTATGAGAAAAATCCCACTAATCGATTTTTTTAAATAAAAATTTTTAAATTATTTTTGATGCAGATTATAGATGAGAGAATCAAGCCAAGTGAGAACATCTTCACGTTTCCAGAACTTGTTCTCCCTTCCACTTCAAAACGCTCTCTTAAGCCAGAAAACAAGCAACAACCAAAACGAACTCCAGCGATTCTGCCTGCAAGGAAACACCCAGGGCCAACGCCAACACGCAACATCAAAACCTTATACATGGTAAATATACTTATATATATATATAATATCGATTAAAGGTTCACTTGTTCTCTGACTTGTAACTCGGAAGAAAATATCTATTCCAAAAAATTATATATCATTTTAAAGCTTGTAAATTAAGCTTTTCGACGATTCTAAAATAATCCCAATAGGACAAAAATATTCATTGAATATAGATAGCTAAGGAAAAAAATTGCTTAAAATGATTAATAAACTTCTTTTTTTAAAAAAAAAGCCAAATATCAGCAAAATTACGGAATAAATTCCTCTAAAACTTGCCTAAATCCTTCGTGGGTATTAGGAAGATGATTAGGGGCTCTAATTTTCTCTCATAGGTCGATAGGTGTTCGATTGGATTGAGATGGCCATTCCAATGTGCGCACTTCGACTTCAAAGTACTCTCTTGCTCCGAGACGCAGGGTTGTGAAAAACATTCTCCAAGCTTCTTATATACCAGTGCTCTTTTGTCGCTGCAAACAAGCCGATTCTGTTCTCTTCAGAGGAGTTCTCATCGTGATGTCTGCGAGCAAACTGAACAGGCTTGTCAATAAACTACTTCAAACAAGGTCCAATAGAGAATGCCAAACTGGCATTTTTCTACCTTCTTCCAGCTGCCCACTCACTGGCAGTCTCAGCTCTGATGTCAGACTGCGATTTCGGAATTCAATGAAGCGATAATCTTGCTCGAGCCGATTACCGAAGGGACTTACCTTCGATATACTCGAGATATAGCGGACTGGCTAATTTTCAATTTAAAAAAGTCGTAAACGAGAAAAATGAATATTTTGCATTACTTTCAAAAAGACGATTAAATCAATTAAATGGAAAAATAAAATTTTACAATTTAAGGAATATTTTGTAAAAATTTTATAAAATATAAATTTCAATTTATAACACAGCTAACGCAGCTAACACAAAACCTTGAGAGGATCGTTTTGCACGCAAGTTATATATAGAGGTATTTTAAGAAAAGAAAAGCTGAGTTAAAGTTGTGACTAGTCAACTCTCTCATGACTTCCCTAGAAATGCCTCTATTCAATTATTTAGCCTCTGGAATTTTTTTGAACTCATATAGAAAACTCGTTGAATTTTTAATTTTTTTTTCTTTTTAGAAAAAGAAGAAAGCACCAAAATCGCGAAAGAACTCTAAGGAGAAGATACCCAAATCAGAAATACTTAAAAAGGTTTTCTTCAATAAGCTCTGGCGACGACAGCAACAAACAAAATTAGCAATTGAGTGATATGTGATATGTGATATGTGATTATTTTGTTGGAAGGTTCCTTTGCCTCCTGGGGTAGCGCGTCCGCTTCCTCCTCCGTCTCCCTCGAATCCAAGATGGAGGTATCATCTTCCGGGGCCTCCAGCACCGCCTCCTGCTGGTGCTGCTCCTCTTCATCTCCCTCATCCTTCGAACTCCTTCTTCAACGGCTCTCCAGTGATTCGTCCTTGGATTCCTGCTCGATTCCCACCTAAATCTCACCCTGGTGGTCCACAGCCAGCGTTCCTTTCTCATTCGTCAGCCTTCCATAAAGGTACGCTCTTTTTCCTCTCAATCCCTTTTTCTTGTCTTATCTATCATTAATAGATATATTTTTTAAGATTTTTTATATAACTTTTTATAAAATGTATATTTGTACATATTTTTATATATTTGTATATAATATGCAAAAAAAAAATAATAAAATATTTTTACAAATTTGTATAATTTGCAAAAAAAAAAAATAAAAAAAAATTTTATAAACTATTTTTTATATAGCTTTTATCTTAATTATTTTTCTTTATTTCTTTATTATTTTGAAATAAGATTTTAATAGAAATGGATTTCAGGAAATTAATTTGAAACATTGCAAATTAATAGGGCAATCCAAGATAAGTGTAAAGGGCATGATTTGTACTTTGCGAGCATTATATCTAAGACTTTTTATTATTATATTCGCCATATCTAGCCTCTTTATTCCAATCGATTTTAATCATTTTTCATTCAATTGACTGGCTCTTTTAGGAATAGATTAGCTCTAGTTATTTAATAGCCAGCTGAATTTTCAGTAATTTCATAAATAAATGAAAAAAAAAATATCTTTGTAAATAAATTTAAAATACGATGTTTAAGAGGTTATGGTTGGTTGTATATAATCATAATCAATAAGGAAAAGATTCTCAGCTAGGAAATGAAAACAAAACATGTGCTTAGTTTTTATCGACGTTTCGGATGCCAGTCACAAGATGTATGATCAAACGTGGTTGATTAAAAATTGAAATTGAAAATAATAATTGTTATTCATTTTTGACATTATATTCTTTGTAAGTTGATAGTTAGCAATAAATTGTCAAGAACATCCGAAATAAAGAATTAACTCTCGTAGAAGAAAGAATTCCCACCTCTTTTGAAATAAATGTATATATTGCATAATACTAATCAGCCCCAAGATCTTCTGGTGAATTTTGACACCATTTTGCTAACTATCAACTCCCAAATAATTTATAATTATTATAATATTTTATATTTTTAATTTCGTCTTGAGAAAGGACGTGACGCATCTCCGAAACGTCGACCAAAAAGTCATAATCGTTTTGTTTTGTTTTCCTGGCTGAGTCCCTTTCACTCCTAAGGAAAAGGAAATTTGCCTTCTTTTCAGACATGAATGGATCTCTGGTGAATTGTCGAATAATCTGCAAGAGGCCCCAGATTTTGCCAAGCAATTCGCACCTGTCTTTAGTTGCTTCCACTCCTCACACATCTTCAGCTCCTTCAAGATGTTCTGCTCCTCCTCCACTCTCGGATCCTTTGCCTCTGCCACTGCCTGAATCCTCACCATCATTATATAGACGCAACCAGTAATTGATGACCATGTAAATCTTTATTTATTTATTTATTTAAAAAATGAGCCCGCATTCAACTAATGAACAAACTTTGAGAGGAAATGAATCTCTTCTCAAAATTTTTATTAATCTTTTTATTTGTTTGATTTTAAATTATATTTAAAATTAAGTTGGATTTTCATTTAAATTTTTTTATTTACATTTTAATTTTATATTATTATATTAAAATATTTATTTAAAAATTAAATTGATTTCATTCTTTAAGAGGAGAGCAAAGAATCTTAGATTAATTTAAATTTAATTAATTCGTCGATTGCAACACAAAAGAATCCAAGTGTTTGTGTTTTAGCACATTAAAGCCAGTAACGCTATTACGCTATTACATATTAATTATTTTAGTTAATTCAACATTAATAGCACTCCTGCTTTATAAATTTCTTTAAAGATAAAATAATTTTCAGATGATTTTGTTTATTATTGGGACAAAGGTGAAGTAAAATAGAAAAGGTAATCTCCCCTTAAAAAGTGGACATTCACCCGAATTTATTTGAACATTAGAATTTATGGGTTGAGTTCCACTGAGAATTCGTCCAAGTGACTGGAATATCTCAAGCTGGCATTTTTCACACATTCAGTGGTCAGACAGCTCAGTCTCTCTTGGGAAATGTCTACATATTGCTTTAACATGATCGTAAGACTGATTAGTTGCTGTTCTTTTTGTTCAAATCTCAAACCTCAATTTCTTTATTTTACCTAATTTTATCTTTTTAAAAGCCAATCAGAATTTTTTGAATGTTAATTTTGTTTTTCGGTGTCAATATTTCATTATAGAAACCTCATAGATTAAATGTGTGCTGATGCTGGGCAGATGAACCATACAAAGGCTTGGAGAAATAAAACCAGCTGTTTTTTAGGCTCCACTTTACATCGTTTAATGGGGCAAATATTTTGGCCAACCTGATACTGGCCATCCTCAATGCCACATTGTGGCCGAAATATTTGCAAAATAAAACGATGTAAAGTGGAGCCTAAGAAACAACTGCAGTTTTTATTTATCCGAGCATTTACATAAAAATTGTAAAGGTTATTTAGTTTTGTATTCTAAAATTCGATGATGTTGTGAGATAAGAATTTAAAAATTCAATTAATTCTTGTAAATATTAGAAATGAATATTTTCAAATAACCCGCCCCTACAAACTCCATTTTATAACATTTGGTATTAATCTTGTAAAGTGCTGCACTCTGGTGCCAGATTCTTGCAGTTATTCAATCACAAAATGCTTATTTTCGATTTCTTGGGAGATGATTTGGCAAACTAGTGCTGCTCTCTAGTAAACCAATAATTGAAATAAAACACATTTTATTATATTATTTAAAGAGGCAGTTCCTTCAAAAAAAAAAATAGAAAGCCTTTTGCTCTATAGAACTGAACGATTAAATTTATTTTAGGCATTTTAGGTACCAAGTAATTTAAATAAATATGGACAGACAAGAGGTAATTTTATGCCCAATGGGCTTCACTGCCAAAAGACAAAAAAATTTAGGAAAAAAAGGAAATGGTAGTCATAAATAAAAAAAATACAATTAATCTTCCGCCAAAATGATGGGACTGTTGCGTCCATTTTGAAAGTTTTTACCAAACAAATTAAATTAAAATTAAATATAATAATTTAGACACTTTGATGATTTGATTATTGTAATTATAAATAAAATACATTTTTTTTGACATATCGTTAGTAAAATATAATACAAAAAATTATATCAACACGAGATCTTATCACTGTACTCTGCACTCAATTAGATCGGGGGGGGGGGGGGGTTTCCTCTAGAATCAGTCGCCAGGATATTGTCTTCTATTAATGATGACCTCTGCACCTTGAAGAAATGGGAATTCCTTAACCACATCAACTTTAAGAAAACTGTTGCCTAATTTCCTGACTGAAAAATCGGACATGTCCATCCGTCACTTAAAGTTATAATAATCTCGAGTGGAGAGACTCGCTTTCTGTTCTCGGTGTGATGATTTCTTTGGATTTTGTCTCGAATTAATATAAGAAAAAATGGCATTGGGATATAGAGGACATTTGAATTCCCGAGAATGAAACAGCGAGTCATTATAGCCAGACTGTCACGTGTTTGATCAATTTCGCTTGCGCTCCATATCCTGGCTTCCTCGTTGGCCTCGCTATACCCATTCAGGACAAGGATTCCAAAAATACTCGAGATGAGGCGGATAGATGGCATGATGAGAGCTGTGGTTATGTTAATATTTACCAACAGTTATGGATATGGCAGTGTCCTATCTATCTATATATATATTACCATTTTATTTTCGCTGAATCTGAATCTGCGAGACATGAGCCACATTAAAACAGTTCGCGACCAACATATTGTTCGTGAGCTATGGGTACACATTGCTTTAATATCAACCAAAGAGACTGTTTAGTTGCTGCTCTGTTTGTTCCCTTGTTGCGATTTGTTCACCCTACTTCACGAAAAAGCACATTTTACGTTTTTTTTTTCAAAATTTTGATTAAAATTCATCTTTCTCTTGATTTATTCCAAATAAGATGAACTTTGAAATGTGGCCTGAGTTTCTCAACCTCTCCCCTCGTATGAGGGGGGGGGGGGGGGGGGGGGGGGGAAAAAAAAAAAAAAAAAAAAAAATTTAAAAAAAAAAATTTTTAAAAAAAAAAAAAAAAAAAAAAAAAAAAAATTAAAAAAAAAAAAAAAAAAA
>JAAAKE020091700.1:0-20573 GCA_010014785.2 Anisolabis maritima | reverse complement strand
ACGGTTCCAGTACCGACTGGGAGGCGATATCGCCCACTTTAAGAATCACTGGTCTAGGTAACTATAGATACATACTCTAATTAGGAGATAATTATATTTTAAAAAAATATATATTATGATAAAGCAATAATAAATATCTATAATTCTTTCAATTTTAAAATGAGAAATAGTAAACTTTTACATGGGTTTAAAAAATTTTCTTCACTAGTTTAGGACCTAAACGATGATATGTGAAACGATTGGTTTTGAAAGAAATAAAATAAGTTTTGGAATTTGTTATTTTTGTTTTATTTATTATTTATTTATTATAAGTGAGTTTTTTTATGGGCATTATTATTGAGTTTGTTGGTTTATCCATGTGTTTTTTATTATTTTGTTTTATTATTAAAATATACAACATCTCGGCTATTTTATGGCCTGCTTCAAATATTACACAGAAAATCTCAAGTTATTTATCGTTTATTGATTTTCCATTGTTTTATTACTATATATAATATCATCTTTAGAAATATGTTGGCAAATCGAGTCTTGTGTTGATTTTTTTTAATCAAATTTTTCATTTTTTAAAGGGGTTGTTGGTTGTCTCTTTCAAGTTTTTTTTACCGATCTCTTGAATGTTTACTAAAAAATAAGTTGGTTTTTATTTTGTGGTCTGTCATTCTAATTGAAAGAGAATAATTTAAGCCAGGCTTCTATCAAAGTTATTTAGTTGCGCATTTTGAAGAATCCATCCATATCCAGTAATTAATCCCTCCATTTACTATAGTAATTGGTTTCACGTAAACGGAACGTAAAAAGAGCAATAAAAAACGTAATTTAAAAAAGGATCTGTTAAATATTTTCAAAAAGGTAAGTTAAATATCCCCACTCTTTTTAAGGTAAAATATGAAAATATTTCTTTTTTAATGTGTAGAATTCGGTAGAAAATGCGCAAATGGAGGTGCTGTGTCTATGTGACTGCTTTGGCACTTTTAGTCTAAGTAATTTGCGTAATAAAGGACGGAGTAAATGCTGGTCTATTCTTTGAAAATCTACACATCCCAGCTTCCAATGATTGTAGTGTTTTGAATCTCAAAAGTAAATGAATATATCAGGAACGTATTCGGCTTCTACCTTCGCCGAAATTGTTAAATTTATATTATTTACATGGGATTTCATGAAAGAAATTGGCCTGTTCCCCCACTTTTTTCTGTCCACATGAATGAAATTTCTATATAAAATAGAAAATAGTTTTCCTAATTTTGACAAAAACTCTCAAGTGTGAAAAATTAATATAATTATAATAAATCATAAAATAAGCAACCTAGAAAGCATCTGGTTAAATATACATGATACATCCCATTCTAAGAGTATTTCATAAAAGTTTCGGCAAAGTAGAAATGGGTCGCTCTGGGCCAAACAAGCAGAATAGAATCCTATTTTGCTAGTGCTCCATCCTGACCTGTCCCACGGCGACCTTTTAGATTAGCAATTTTTACCAGATTTTAAACTCGATCTATTTTACTAAACAATATAATCTAATGACACCTAACAAGAATTTTAAGTGTAAATAGAATCGATAATATTTTATGTAAAATTATAACTATTTTATATAATAATTTTAGCGGTATTATTGTTATCTTATTGTGATTGAAAATTCATCAAATGTTGCAAATACGCCGAAAACGCTCATTCACTAATAATCGATCAATCAAATTAGTTGGCAGCGATTTGTTGAAATATTAAACCTTTATTCTGTTAGAATCTAACACCAAACAATAGATAAAACAATGCTATCCCGTTATACACCGACATCCGGTACTCCCCGATATACGTATCTCTTGGCTATATTTTCCCCAACACCAAAATCGCTCTACTAATTATAGTCTTTAGTCCTCTTTTAAAATTGTAATAATATATTAATTGGATGTTAAAAATAAAACCATTTATGGTATATTTGAAAATTATAAAACCGGTCATTTTGTTTGCCGCAAAAAGTAGTTTAGTTTACAAATGGCTGCAATTTCCATGATGATGGATATGTTTCTACTATCATATTAAATTAACATATTTTAATGGACTAATTACATGCTATATTAAAATTCTTCTTAATTTTACCATAATCGCCGTGTTCTATCTTTATTATCTATTAGAAATTTATATTAACGTTAAAAAAATAAATCAATAAAAGAATGTATTAATAAAAGAAAAGCTTTTGTAACATTTGAAAATTAAGTTAATATTGTAAATTGAGTTTGTTCCCAAAATGCTACCAGAGGAGTCGCAATGCCCAAAAAGAAGAAGTGAAAGAAGAAGGGATGGTTAAAAAATTAATCTAAAAAAGTGAATGTCGATGCTAAAAAAGAGTGATACGTGCAATATAGGGAACATGAAAAAAAGAGGGTCTAAAAGAAGTCAAATTTCCATTGGAGGGGGACGTCATATATCTAAACACATGAATAAAGGATGTGAAATATAACTGGCAAAGTAGGTTGTTACGATAGCAATGGCTTTGCTGTGAGTGGTCGGCTGACACTCATCCCTTCGTCACCCTCAATCTACATCTCCACAATCACAGTACTGAAGTTTCATTAAATAGAGTATAGAATACAATACATTTATGAAACCAATCCTATTCTTTGGTTTGAATTTTTTGGTTTGCCCCCTCCCCTCTCTATGTTTTGATTATTAAGATACTCATAAGAAAACAAATCACATTAAAATTGACCAAATCGTTCGTGAACAAGAAAAAGTGAGATATTAATTCGAACTTGAAGCTAACCCAGGTTTCTCTTAGGGAAGAAAACCAACCCGAGTATAATCACAAGAAATTTACGCACTTGACTAACTACAACATATCAGTCCCTGATGTACTAGTATGTAATTGTTAATATATAATTATAAATATATATATAGATACTATTATATATAATCAATGTTGAAGTATGCAAACGACTGCAGGTTTCCCACCCCTTGCGCTAACGGGTAAAGTTGACAAAATAATTTAATAACCATAAATTAAAATTTAAAATGTATGTATAGCATAGTATTATAAGATAAAACCTGTAAATAATGTTTATAAAAGGCAATAATAATTTTTTCCCATTTGTTTTCGTGTTTTTGACAAAGTTGCGAGCTTTTATCGAAACTTGAATTGCTAATGTATTGAAATTTTTACTAATTTCTAAATTATGCGATAATATGATAAAATGCATTTTATTTGAAATTGATTATTTGCCAGTTAATGGTTTATGAACGTTAAGTCATTATTACTCGTGTTAGTGCTTTTATTTTAATACATTTAATGCACCATAAATAGATTATAGGTTGATTTTGCTTTCTTTCTCACTTTAGTTCAATTCAATTTTCGCAGATTGATATTAATGCATTTCGATTGATTGGTCAAAGGGGATTTTTTATTCCATTTTCTCGAACTAACGAAGTCCTTTCTGGATTATTTTCTATTTTGAATTTTTTCTAATATGAAAAATCCTAATATGAAGTTTTTAAATTGCGGTAGGTGAAAAAAATAAAAATAATCAGGGCTTTTTAATTTGAAAGTTTTTTCATTTGAAAAATTAATTTTATAAAATGAAATATTTGTATCAAGAGATATTGAAAATTATTAAAAAATCAACTTATCATTATCATGGTCACTTTCGTAAATTAATGTAATAATAGGTTTCAAATTTGAAATGTTGATTTTAAATTTAAATTCATTGGGATAGTCGTAAAGAGATATATATATATATTATTAATGGTAGGGAGAGCCATCTGCCCTTTTTCATATACTATTTCCATATTTCTGATTAATGAATCGCTGAGAATTGTAAAAACCTTAAGCCACAAAAAATCAATTTTAAAAGAGTAAAAAAATCATAATTCATAGGCTTATTAAAAAAAGCTATCTTTAGAAAAAATTTTTTGAATTTAAATAATTAAAAAAGAATTAAAACCGAAAATTTAAGAAATTAACTAGTAATTTTATATTACATTACATTTAAGATTGACTTTTCGTTTAATTGAGAGAATGTTCTAAAGTTTATAATGTTAATAATAATTTAAAGAACTTTTTTTTTTTTTTATTTGTGTATTTTGTGCTAAAAATGCATATTTTTAAGAAATAACAGAAGGTCAAACTGATAAGAAGAAGATAAGAAGAGGGTCAATTTTTTGGGAATTGTCTTTAAATCAATATTTATTCCAAATTGAGTCTGACAGAAATAAAATGAAATTTTTTTTTTAATATACAATTATATCAGGCTATTGAGTCCTGCCTAAAATAATATAGAAAAGAAAGAGTAGAGAAATGCGCTTATTTAATTATAATCCCTTTGCACCCTGAGAACACGCTTTATGCATTTTAAGAACTTAAAAAAACTGAAATTCTTTGTTTTTCAAAAATGGCTGGTATAATAACTTTATCTTCAGAACTGTTTTCAAAGAAATTATAAATAATTAAAGCATAGTTAAGTAAGTGGAGACGCCTATATGAATTTTAATTAAAATTATTAGAGCCCTCTTTGATAAAATAGAGAAAAGAAGTACTTAGTAAAGAACATAGGAAGCATATCCTTCGTGAAAGTGGATGGTCCCTGGTTCATGTCCGGGAGGCACCAAAAATGTCCAGTTAAAACAAACCTCTCGCACTCATTTATCTTAAACAATATATTGACTTATATTTAGTCTTTATGTTTTGAAAACCACCAACTTTTTCAAAACAAACACCTATTGTTCAGTATTTGAACATTTTATTCAAAACATTCCCGTTGCTATCTAGCTAAATATCAAGATTTTTCGTTTTTTCGATATTTTGTTCATTGATAGAAAGGTCTTTTTTTCCCGTTCAAACCTCAACATTGAATTTTTTGCAATCCCAATACTTTGCTTTCTTTTATATTTTTCATAAATAGACAAGAGAAAGTAAAAACATACTACAAGAATAACTAGTGCCGATTTTTAAGAACTTAATACTATTGTAATACTAATCAACTAGTTGCGCTGCACTTAGCCAGGAAGACAAAGACAAAGGGCCCCTGGAGCTCCTTTGATATATAGTTGCCTAAGTAGGGACCTCACATACATATCTGGCTCGGGAATGGCTTCGGCGGTCCCTGCCACAACTTTCTCTACCCTCAGTTAAATTTTAAAAAATCGTTCCCTCGCCTAGTGCCCTTTATCCTTTCTTCGCTCAGCTATTGACCGATTTGATTTCATTTACAGATTCAGTGGATAGAGTCCTCTAATTAATATTAACTATAATGGTTAACTTACTTAGGAAAATTTTTAAATAAGAGTTAATTAATAATGAGTATATTGTCTAATAAAAGAAATTAATTTGACGTTATAATTGGTGGCTGTGAAGAATAATACCCGAGATCAACAAGCATATAAAGGCTTTTCATTTTGTGACTGATCCTGCCGTTCCATATGAAATAAAAAGAAATTAATTTATACATAATATGTTTTTAATTCATGGATTTTAATTATTATTGTTAACAATAAAAAATAAAAATATTGATTTAATTTAATAATTAAGAAATAATTATATACCCCCACCCCTCTTTAAAAAATTTAATTAAGAATTTTTATGCTTTTTCATTTGAGAGATTTAATTATTTATAAATATTTTATTTTATTATTAGCAATTAATTAGCATTAAGGAAAGATAGGGCTTAACTCCCAATAGTTTTCAATAATAATAAAAAAATATTGGTTTTTTCAAAGATGGGCAGTTGAGGACAGGATTTTTTTTGGATTCTCCCTAATGACTTCTATAAGGGTGCAAAATTTCATTTTAAAATTCATCATGAAGTTGTTCAAATAGAGCGTGACAGACGGGCGGACACTCCACTATTATATACATAGAAGAATATTGCGATATAAAATTGTAATAAATACATGTTCAAATGTGGGTTTTGAAAAAGCTTAAAAAAATTATTATTGCAAACACAATATATATATATATAAAATTTTGAATGATATTGATTGGCCACCTAATTGAATGGCATTCACATCCTCTCCTTTGAAATAACTGTTGTTTTATTAAAGGAGAAAAAAAAAACGGAACGACCCAAAAGTGAACTACCTACATATTTGAGTATTTTTAAAAACTTTTCTAAGTCGGCAAGTTAATTCCAAAGGTTTAAAGTTGTCGGAGAGCCGATTGCGATTGCCTTGCTTGGCTTGCAAGTTTCAATCATCCCTCTCTCTTGAATAGTTCTAGAGTTTCTTTGAACTATAAAATCTCAAGTTCGAATCTTGCTCAACTTCAAACTGATAAATAAAATAAAAAGTCCTTCATATCTACAGTAAAAAGAAATATTTTTTCTTCTACTTTATTAAATTAAATATAATTCTACCATTATTTAAAAATCTTAAAAACTATATTACTATATAGTTATTATACTAAGACAAAAATATTGGAAAATGGCCGGTCCGTTGATGAGTGGGAAATTCAATAATACATACAGGTAAAATATCCCTTAAATAAGTGTGGTTGAGCCCAAAAATTAAACAATAGAAAAGGCTTTGTACTGAAACTAGATATCAAGTTTCAGTGAAAGTGGTTGATAAGGGTAGGCTAGAAGCAGCAAAGTACAATTAGTGTGTGCCATTCAACTTGAGCGGCCCATTCACTTTCACTTGTCGTATAGTTTGAGGTTTAAGATTTGAGTGAACTTATATACTTGTCAAACGGGCTGGTAGTTGATAGCCGAACTGGTGAAGTTTGACAGTTGGTACTTCAAACTTCAAACGGCTCTTCCAACCAATTGCTCAAACTCAAATCCTCCTCATATACTTGCAAACTTTTATGAACATATCAAGCCTCGTATGACCGTCTTGAAAGTGAATAGACCGCTGTAGATATCAAGTTTCAAAAAAAATGGAAGGCAGGAGCAGCCAAAAATAGAAATCTTTGGATGCTTAATGAATCATTCTCAGAAAATAAGCTAAAGAGAAGATATTTCCCTACACACATCTTTATACATGCAGAGTGCCATTTCAACAATTGCTAACTGCACACAATAATGAATCTTTGACTGAAGATAGGACATTTAAACAGAGGCTTTGATTTTTGGCTGCTCCTGCCTTGCCTTTTGTACATGGTCACGGCTACTTACACCAAGTTTCAACGAAATCAGTTCATAATGTGGGCTGACTATATATGAGTAGATATCATATTGGGTGTCAAAAGGTAAAAGTTCATTATAAGATGGTGAGAAGCAAATTCTAATTTATTATTGAAAAGATCGTCCGGTATTATAATCATATCTCCCAGCAGTGGGATCAACACGTTTCAATTATTTTCAGTATAATATCTATCTGTTGGTCGGTCTATCTGTCACTCGATTTCGAAAAAATTTAAAACTACTAAACTAAACAATCTTACAGTCATGTAAAGTCATGTTAGTTATGGCCAGCTCGTTCTTTTCAGAACATTTCTATGCTCATAGGAGGAAAGGATTGAAAGGTTTATAGAAAAGTAGGCGTTGCAAAGATAGAGATAGAGAAGAGAGCTAAGTAAAGATATGTATATAAATAAAAAATAATGTAATAATAATAATAAATAAAATTATATATGAATATAATGAATAAAAAAATATATAAATATATATATATAACAAGTCATATAGGAAAGTAAAAACTACAGATACTTTCTTATTCTTTTTTGTTTCCTTAAATTTATATATGGAATATGTTCCATTGCAATTATATTAGAGAAAAATATGACATGTATGTATAATGTCGACAATATGTACTTTTTATTTTATTTTATGCTTTGTTATAATAAACATTTTGAACATAATGTCAGCTTAATTGTAAAAAAAATCTAGTTTTTTGACACTTCCTTCCCTCCCCCACCTCATCCTTGTGTGTTGCATAAAATTATCAAAAATATAAATTGTGACCCCGTTGCTTTCTTAAAATCTTTTCAGCCTTTCATGTTATCCATTTATATGTGATATTTAAAATTCGTGAAATGTTTTCATTATTTATAAAGCAACAATTGCTGACTAAATTAACACTTGATCCTAACGCGTGCCAACAAAATTAGTGTGTGACCCTTAGAAAGGAAAAGCAAATAATACATTTTATTTTTCTCGCAATTTCTATGCTTACTAGATATGTGATCGGAATCTGTAATAAACTATAAACATTATTTCCGTTCAAACTTGTATAGCTATACATTTTAACCAGCTGTTTATCTCATTGATGAAAATGCCTCATGTTTTTGATCTATTAATGGAAATTAAAAATATTCACAATAAGAAAACTTGGTAGAAAAAATTCTATTTATTTCAATGCATATATTAATATTAATAATATATATGGTTTAATGAATACTAACTTCTTTTAGAGATTTTTTAAAAACCTCCTTTTGCTCTACTAGCGATACTTATTTATCTACACTCCAGCAAAGCTTTCTTTAGCAGGAGCTAAGCGACTCTTCGGCCAAGGTCAGATAATCTATACCAATCAAAATTTGAGTTGGCGTTATAATGGGGGAAGGTTTTCAGCAATTCTTCTTTCCCTCTATGTTCATCACATATTACTAGTATAATTATATGTATATAAAAGGTGTTATCTTCATGCCGAAAACATGTGGAGGACCCGATGTTTCTTGTTCACTATTCTACATATTCACTCAGTAATGGTGGAGTAGTAATTCGAAAATTATGGGGATGGCTTATAATTTTTATTTTTTATTATTAAATCAAATTGACTATTAAAATGTATGAGAATAATAAAAATTTTATTAAATATCAATAGGGGAGGGGGGCCTTGAACTCCCTGAGTCCCTCCCCCCTTTCCTATGCAACTGTAAGTATAGATCAAATTTGATTCAATTATTAAGTCAATAATGTAATAAGTATAATAATAATTTTTTTGGAATTAATTAATTTAAGCAGACTGGAGGTAGGAAAATAAGAAAATTTCTTCAAGTCTGGATAATCTCAGCATTTAAGGTAAATATGAATAGAGGCAAATCGGTCTATAAATTCCGTATGGAAATTAGAAAAATAATGTTTTTCGGGTTAAAACATAAAGATTCTTTGAAAAATGGAAGTAAAAATTTTTTAGTCTGACTTCAATTTTCCATAATTGTATTTTAAACTTAAAATTTAATTGTTTCATTGTTTATATTAAAAATATGGGCATGTATTGTTCTCTATATTATTTATTTTAAATAAAAGAATAAATAACTACTAAAAGGCAATATTCATTAACAAACAATAGTTATGTAATTAAGAAGAGAATATTAGTATAAAAAAAAGATATTTCCCTAATGAATGCAAATCTAAGGATTTGAAACTCATGCGATACGGTCTATATGTTAACAGTGAATCTATTTGGTGAAGCCCTCAAGCATTGTCTTACGAAACAGGGCCTTAATACCTTGCATCCACAATGCAAATCGCGTTTTAATTAAATTTTCACCAATTCTAGAAATAAGTATCTTCAATAATTTACTCGATAATAACAATAATAATAATGTCTGTCGATTTTAATTAACTCAGCAGGTGAGTAGAGTGGGGGTAGTTGTTTGGTTTGATGTTTGGCATCCTGATGCTGATCCGTCAAGAAAATGACAACCAAGTCTTTTCATTTTGCCCTAAGGAGGAATGAGGCCTTTGAGAGTCGCAAGGGAACAAACCTCCTCTATACTCCCCCCCCCTCCCATCCCTGTTGAGTCCTGGAGACCGGGAGTCCCGAGGGATGCCTCGCGTTCCTGCCAGGGCTCCAGGCTCCCCGATATACCAACAACTATTCCTGTTATTTGCTAACTCTTCAACTAATATCATTCTGGTCGCGGCTTTTATTTAATTTTTTGAATAATAAAAAAAATACTTTCATTGACATAAAAAATTCGCTTCTGTTGGACAGCAATATTTCATTGAATCTATTTAAAAGCGATACTCATTGTTAGGCGGAGCAAATTTAAACCGACCTTAAATTTTGTTTGTTATAATATAATCTTAGAAAAAATTTTCATTTTTCCAAGAATTAACAATTTCCTATACTTTTTTCAGTATATGGAAAGTTTTTTCATTGCATTGCTGTATAATTAAGTGGGACGTGTCTATAGCCAATTGCTAATTCTTTAATTGACATTATTCCTACTTCTCTTTTTAGACATTGGCAATCAAATCTCATCGCGATGATACTTCAGTGAGCAGAGTAAAGTTCAAGAGGCCTGGCGACAAAGAACAAAAGATTGGCAGTTCCTTCATTAATACAAAAGCAGTTCCTGAATTAATACAAACCACTACAGATACGTCGTTCTTCAATTCTATGACATATCAATAAAAAACTTCAGCCCCTCTTGAAAAATTACATAATAAAAGATGAAAGAAAATTAAAAATTTTTTGTAATTATAATAATTCAAAATTCAAAATTAATGTCAGTTTAAATTTGATCAACGCTATATAAATATAAAAAATTTAATGGTTACAAAGGCTCTCACATTTCTTAAAATTATTTATTAAAATAACAAAAAAAAAATATATATATATATATTTTTTCACTGCAATGAATCGTTAAATTTTGTCATAAGGTTGAAAGGTTATATTTTAGTAGTTGGTTATTTTTCAGTAAGGTAAAAAAGGTATTCTTTCACTAAGGTACTTCGAGACACTCTAGGCCAATAAAATATTTATATTTGTTTTCATCTCCCCATTCAGTTCTTTCACTATCGATATCTCGATTTTATATTTATTTTAAAATGCTTCAAGAAATAAACTTGACAGAAAAAAAGAGCAAATAAATATAAGAACATAAACACTTGAAAAATTAGTAAATTTACTTAGTTTCTGCTATTTAAAAATAAGGTTTCTTCCCTAAATTGAAGAGACTTCTATAAAGATTTATTGCCAGGTCGTTCTCGGAATAGAGAGGCAGGAAAAGAAAAAGTCATGGGTGTGGGTCTCCCTCTCTCGAAGAACGGGGAAGTTGTGGAAACGTCGTTGTGATTGGTTGAAGGCGTCATAGAAAAAGAAGTCACTGTTTTAGAGTGGAGATAGGATTTCTGAGATTCCAAGATCGGACCAAGATTACATATTTTAAAATTTTTTTCAATAAATTAGGAAAAAAATTTATTTTAGTGAAATAAAATTCTCAAGATTGAGCTTTGCTTTTATGGAGCTAATTTCTAGAGCTCTATGACATTACATCACGCAATTAATGTTCTCAGTGACATTCCATCACGTACTAATTTCATCACCGCAGCCTTTTACTTTCATCACGTCTTATATCAAATCATCACATTTAAAAAAATCTGATCTGAATTAACGCAGATCACACAACTTTCTCTTACCTAAGCTAAGGTGCTGTCACACCAGATTTTTTGCGTAGGACAGACTTCACATTTTAAGTAGCCGTTTAATGTATAACCAATTTAATCAATATCGGTTAGTTTAAGAGAAAATCATAAAAAAACCTAAAAAAGTACAAGAGCCAAGTGGGCCCCAAACAATTTGGGGGGGGGGGGGTAATGGTTCTTTCAAAGATCATCTAATAAATAATTGATATATGAATTTTGAGAAAATTGAATAAACTAAAAATATATATCAGTAAAGTACTAGTACCCGTGAGCCGATTTTATTCAAAAGCTTCGAGATGCAGCAGAGGGGTATCTAGATTAACATTAAAATTTCAGATTTGTATGTATTTTTTATTTTTGAGAAATTTTGTTCACATGCAGACTCACAGACAGACCATTTTGCGAGGCTCAGGGGACTTTAAATCATATATTTTCGTTAAAATATCGACATCCATTTTTTTGCAATCACAATACTTTCCCTCCATATATTACACATATAGGTAAGAGAAAGTAAAAATTATGTTTAATTAATTCTAATATTCATAAAAAAAATATTTAAGTTCAAGTTTTATCTTTATTACAACAGAGAACTACATGGAACCTTTAAAGCTACACAAACGATCTATTTAACAAATAAGCTATATTAAAGAAATCAGCATTCAAATCGGTAAATCTGTTTAGTATTTAAAAGTGTACAATATTAAATATATATATAGAAAGAGGCGGAGAGATAAGTAAAGTAAATTTCATTTTAACATTAGTACTCTTTAGCTTACTAATGTACTGTAGAGATTAGAAAACGCTGATCTAAAACAGGAACGCACGCAAAATTGAGTATTAAACTAGTTTGCGAAGTTGAAAGTAGAGAGGGCTGGTCGATGTATTCTAAACAAGAGGGATGGGGACGATCCTCCATCTTAAGGACTTAAACAGCCAATCAAGTCGAAACAAATGAATTCATGTTCAAACTACTATTTATCAATTTGGTGCAATTCTAAAAGAGAAATACAAATTCCACAAGAATGATTAATGAATCGGCGATTTAATAAATATACGATTGATATCTTCAGAAACATTCCAAACAAAAATTTTAACTTAAGGGCAATTTTACTTTTCCTTTAAAAAATAATATTTTGAATTAAAATTTAATTGAATTTAATAGTTTTTTATTTTTATATTAGTTTAATAATCAAATAAGATTGCATTGTTACTGCACTAGATTCAAATTTTCAAAGCGGAAAAAACTTTATTAAAAAAAACCACTAGATTTTTTGAGTCAGGCCCCCTAGCTAGCCGCCTCACAATTTTATATTTTAAGATAAATTCACCAAATACTATAGCAGAAAGTAAAAATTATCAATCTGGCATAATCAAAAAAAAATTTTCTAATTTTTTTCAAAATTAAATCTTCGAATATCGACTACTACTACTACTACTCTTATCACCGCTCCTAATCTTGGCGTACTCTTAATTACGCTTGTGTGGAATTTTTCCCTATATTTCCATTAAATAGTTCTTAGCTCAGATAAGGTAGAAATTGATTAATTTAGGAAGGTAATTTAGGTGGGTTGATTAATTTTATTCAAAACAATCATCATCTCGTACTTTCTAAACGATATACATATTGACTTATAGTCTGTCTCTTGGGGCGTTTTGAAAACCACTACCTTTTTTCAAAACAAACTTTTTTAAAATTAAAAAAAAAATGAATTGAAATAAAAAAGTGTGTTACTTTTTTGTAGACTAATTTCTTTTTTTTTTTTTTAATAAAAATTAAGTGAAATACAATACAAAGGGTAAGGAAGTCAAAAAGTTTGGAAACCCTTGATATAAAAGTATAAACGGAAATGGTTTCCTATAACATATGACCACTTATCGCTCAGGAATGGTTTTACCGATTTTCATGTGGGCTTCTGATTGATTAATTCGGAAATTTCCCCAATACCTTTGCAAAAGTGTTTAATGTTGATTGTATCTTATCTTCAAACTAAAAAATGAGCATTTATAATTGATATGAGATTTTAAATAAAACATCCACTTTTTCAAATTTTTGTTATTAATTGATAATTAAAAATATATATATTGTATAATTACTTGAAAGTTCTAGAAGAGAAGTTTCTTAGTGCCTGGGAACAGATCAAGCATAGGGCTTAATTTTTATATAAGTTTATGAATAAATACAATTAAAATATACATTTTAAAAAAGCATAATCCCCCTACAGGGGATTCGGCATTTTAAATAATAAATATTTTTTAATTTAATTAATTAATTAAAATTCAATAGGTTTATAATAAATTATTTTATTTCCTCTCTGTCTCTCTTCATTTTGCCCTGCAGTTAGCAATTGTAAAATACTAATTAAAAATTAATAAACTGGGTAGTTAGATTATATATTTTTTAATGAAATTACTCTTTTTAAATCGGAATTTCAATTTAATTAGACAAAATTTTAATCAATTCTTGTCCATTCCTCTCAAAAGTTATTTTTGAATGATACTAATTTTATATTTTCTTTCAAAAAAAAAAAAAAAAATAACATGATAATTGTATCGGGAACGGCCATAAATATATAATTCACTGGTATAGTTGAATGAGATTATTTATTTGACGTCTTCGTCCGCTATGCACTCTTAAAAAGGCCTGGGAGCCATACTTTTATTTTTTTTTTAATAATATACCAAAAATTATGAAATTTTTGTATGAAGAGGGCAAAATAATGTTCGCCTCAGGAGGCAAATTTATATCGCCGGCCCTGATTATCTTTTATTTTCTTAACTTGGCAAATAAAAAATTTCCTCAAGACTTTTTGAGTCCTGTATCTTGTCTTGGCTCACAGCCAGAGTCGAGTGTTTATGCCTCTTTTGTTTGGCAATTATGCTTAAAATAGAGATAATATTTTCTTTATCATATAACTATTTTTTTTAAGTTTCGTCCTCACGAGATCATAAACAGCAACCACCAGAATATAAATTTGAACAAATTTAAAATTTTTAAATCCAGAATATCAGGGCTTGCAAAAAGTCATAATAATATTCTGGAAGGGAGACTATCCAATTAACAGGTTCATCATAAATACTGTTAATAATAAAATAGAATGTATATTATTAAATTATTAAACGTGCTAATCTTGTATATATGTATGTATTAGTATGTAATTTTTTTCTCGAAAATGGCTCTAATGATTTTGATGAAATTTGATATAATATATTTACTAACTCGAGTGCGAAGAATCGAATGCGCTAGGTCTTACATTTAGGAAAATTCGTTCAACCACTATACCGATTAGTCTATACCATCCTAATCGGTGTGGTGGACCTTATTTTTAAGGAATAAACCTATTTTTAGGTCTTATGTCTAATTGCAAAGGTCCTAGCTTTGAAAACTCTATTATTGTCTCTTCTAATCCATTAATAAAATAACCCGAGTTACGCTCGGACTCCAGTTACTGTAATATTAAACAACTTAAATATATTGTTAAAAGATCTAAATAATTTTGAAAGACTTTAAAGAACAAAAAGGTGTCTTAAGAGGCGTAGCTAAGATATTTTTAGGGAATGGATGGGATAACGCCAATTTTAGTTTTTTATAGATAATTTCTTTTATTTATTTATTAATGTAATTATATTCTTATATATCTTGATGCCAGTTTGAAATTCTTAATTCGATTGACCTTTTTTTATGAAAAAAATAAAATTTATTTTGCCAACTGGACCGTACTTCGAAAAAAAGAGCAAACCCCGCCGCATTATCCTCTCCTGGGTATATTAATGTGTCATTATTCCTATATGAATATCCTGTATTTAGTGTGGTGAATACGTACAGGTGTTTGCATATTATATATTTATTTTAATTCAAAAAATTTTTGTTTATATTCTTATCATCACCACCGTTTTGGTTATGAATATTATTATTTTATTGTCCTGTTTAAAAAATGTCTTAAAATTGTTCCTCCAAGTTCTTTATTGTGTGTTACTACATTAGGATTACGAATTTTTTTTTTCGTCATCAAAAATAAATTAAAATTTTTTGACTTTTGTCGAAGCTTAAAGTTCAATTGGTAAAGTTGGTTTGGTTTTTTTTTTTTTTTTTTTTTTTTTGTACTTAATTGCTTTTATTTATTTATTTTTTATACATCTCATAAATATTGATACCGATTTGAAAAGTAGTCGGGGACGTTAATAGGGTTCATTTCACAACTTTATAAAATATAAACCGCCCAAGTCGATTTGCGAGTCAATGCATGTACCGCTAAGAGCTATTTTCTAATACATCAAACTCACTAGGTGTAAACACTTCACACTCGAATTAGGATTAGATTATTTATTTTTTTATTTTTTTTTTTCTTAATAAATTGAAAATTTTTCTAGGACATGCGTAGGACAGTGGATAAATTAGAATTTTTTTTCTTTCTTTCTAAGGAAGTCCGTTGAAACGTCGACAATTTTAATAAAATTTTTTAAATTTCGCTATTTTTATTTTGTCACCTTTGATCCCCTTCGTAATTAAAATTTTTCTTCAATTCATAATATTTTTGTTTTTAATTTTATATCGTATTATTATTATCTACTGAAAAACAATTCCTAATTGATCCTATAAGCTTGAAAATGATGAATCCATGACCGAAACGCTGTTCTCTATTACCAATAAATGCATTTTATCTGAAACTTCGTTTTTTTTTTCAGCTTTAATCTATATTTTGATTTAAATTTAAAAAAAAATTTTTTTAAACGTTTTGTCCTCAAAATCGTCAAAGAATATAAATTCAATTCAATGTGACTTAAATAAAACAGCTTTTTAATATTTATAATGCATAAGAAAGTAAAAATTAGTATTAAACAAAAAATAAAAAAAATGAAACTATCAAATGGATGTCCAACAAATTGGAACAAAATCACTTGATTGTCAACTATGATGTTTTTATATTTGAAAAAAATTACAAAGAATCTGAAAATGGAGGGATTGAGCTTATGTCAAGCATCTTGGTTTCGCTAATTAATTAACAAGATGAATGATGGTGAATGACTCTTTAGGAGAGTTCATGCATGAGAAACATTCATGCAGGTTTTAATGCCCTTTGTCACAAAACAAAAACCAATGTCGACGTTTCCTTACAGCCGGAAATTACTTAAACGAGCTTGTTTTTAAATCCGATTCGTCAATCAGCCAATCAATTAGCTTTAAATTTAAAAATGGAAATGAATCGGGACCAACGCGTCGTTTATAAAATTATAATGGCTAACCAATTCAAAGGCTCGCCCTTTCCATTTTTTTTTTTTTTTTTTAATATTTTGCTTTTACATTCGCTCACATAAATTTCATTTGAAAAAAGCTTTCGTTGTTTGTCAATTAACCCGATTAAAAGACTATTTATATATTACCTTTATAATATGAATCAATAAAATATAACTGATGTAGGCATCATATAAGTGAATGGTCACAATCAAAGAATAAATTTCATATATGAAATTAACAAAAACAAAACTTTAAAAAAGAGGATTTTTTATAATGGATAAATAAAAAATATCGCAATTGTAGCATAGAACTCAGGCCGATGAGAAGGGGGAAAGAAGGGGATACATTTGATAAAAAGTGGGGGGGGGGGTTAAGATTTATGAGCCAACGAAATTAACAATGGCTGGGAATAAGGAACCATCTTGAATCGTCTTACTTTGTAAATTTATTATTAATTTTGTTACCAAGGACCACCCTCTGAGAATTTTTGTTTTTAATTTTACCTGCCTATACTTATCCCCCCTCTTTCTCATATAGGTAACGATTAAGAAGAGTTTATTTGAAGATTTTTTTTTTTATATATTTTGACTTTTGGCAATTTTTCATTTCAGATGTTAAATTAAGTGTAAGGATCGAAAGTACGGCGGGATAAATGTCTTAATTATTATCACCTAGTTTCAAAAGATTTGACCCTGGGGATGCTAAGAAAATCTTGGAGCGCGAGAAATATTTGGAGGCCTTTTTTACCACCACCTACAGGGCATTTCGCTTCATATTTTAATATCTTCTTAGGCATTCCTAGGGCTACAAAGTTGTTAAGCTTCATCCTTTTCCGATTAGTGAGTGGTTCGAGAGATTTTTTTGTTTTAAATGCAAAAATTGTGATATTTCGTAAAAATTCAAAATTTCGACCGTGTTGGACTTTAAAAATTTTTATATTTAAGCTAGGTATCCATGTCGCTTGGCCTCGAAGCCTTTGAATAAAATTGGCTAAAGAATACTAGTACTTTACTGATGTACCTTTTTGGTTTTTTTTTTAATTTTTTTAAACTCCTCTATAAATATTGATTAAATTGGCTGTACATATAATATAATATATTATATATTATATATATAAAGAATAATCTTTAAGATATATTAACCATTTTCTACCTCAAAATAGTGTGGTGTGGGGTTTTCAATTTAAGAATCCCTTAGTAAAGATGTTAATAAAATATAAATATTTTTAATTCCTTTGATAATAAGCGAGAATAATTGACCATTTAATTTTTTTTTATAATTATAAATATTTTCCTTTGTATAAGTTTGGAATGAAAAAATTGGTGGTACCACAATTTATTTCTCGGGAACTGATATCCTACCATTAAGAAAGAAAGAGAATCTAGTGTGGCAGCACACATTATTTTATTATTATTTCTAATGAGGTAAGAGAAAGTTGTGATGTGCTCTTAGTCACACCAGATTTTTTGTATTGCCCTATCGAAAATATAGTGAAGCTATCCACTATAAGATGTATGTTTATTTTAAAATCCTTTTTGTTAAAATAACACTTTTCGAAAGTGCTGTCATTTTACTTTTCGTTTAGCAAGGGGACCAAACTGATATGGGGGGCAAACTGAGTTTTATCCTGGAGAAAATAAAGAATTGCAGCAAGACTTACCCGTTTACTCCTGTCTTCCTGTGCTGACGTTTCGGTCTGGGTTAAGGGGATCATTACAATTCTACGGCTGTCGATGTAACTAAACAACACTCAATTATCTCCGAAAGGTTATAAAACATTTATAATATAAATGCAAATAGTTCCAAATAATAATTATAAATTTCAATTATTTTAAATTGCTCACTCGAAAGCTCTAAAGCTCTGATGATCTTAACCAAGATATAATATCAGCATAAAAGAGCATAATTCAAAGAACTCTAACTGAAATTCTTTATTTTCTCCACCTTTACTCCAACTGAATGTACTTAGGAGTCAATCACTTAGGAAGAGGGGGGTAATTGCTCCCATTTACCCCCAAAAGGAGGACACTTATTACTGCCCTTGAACCTCTACTTCCCCCTCCCCCCACCAAAAAGAAAAGTAAACGTGAACCTGATTATATATTATTTACTATATTTTGTTTTATGAACTTTAATAGAGTATTCATATATAAATATACAATTATTTCACAAAATATAGTTTATTATCTTATTCCATTCATTTATTATTACTTTTATTTTATTTTAAAACACAAATAATGTAACCATATTAAAATAATCAATTAATAATAAGTTTAATTGTTAAAGAATATCCTTTCTTCCTATATAATTTTAATCCAAAATAATTAATATTAAGGACGGAGTCTAAATAGCCTCAGATGCCGAAAAAGACTTTAAAAAATCCAAAATAAGTATATTTAATTATAAAACAAAACAATATATCAAAGGTGTGTAATGAGAAAAGCCTTGTAATTAAATAAACTGTAAAGTAATTTGATGAATTAGCTCACAAAGGATCACATTTCAAATCCAAGATCCGATCCTGGATCGCCGATTTAGATTTAAATCCAATTTTTAGAGATCGAATCGGATTTAGGATCGGGATCATTTTTCTTTACCGAACCTGCGGATCGGATCTAGAGGGTTGTGCCCATCCCTGTACCGGTGTCTGAAATTTTAGACGGTCACTGGGCTCCCGTTGAGAACTAGTACAGACAATTTCGGAAATGGTGTCTTTGGGATTGATTATTTTTGAATATGGTGCTAATGCTTATATCGGTTCCCGAGGTTAATATAATATTAATAATTAAAATCCGAGGCAAAGTTGAAGCTATATTACAATTAAGCAAACCAGCCGGAGGGCTACATTTGATACTTGGATGTTCAACTGGCGAGAATCCGATCCCATTGGAAGACAATTGCATTCACTTAAATTACTTAATTGTATTCTGCTCATACCTCTCGGAAATTACAAGAATTGAGATTCAAAAAAAAAAGCAAATGCCAAGAAAACGAATAGCCTTTTTAGAGAAAAAAAGGATCGAATTAAATTAATTTAAAAATCAATTTAATATTTCCATATTCACAAGGAACTCACTCCTCTCTGGATGTATAATTTAGACATGCAATTTTAATTTGAATAAATTGTCAAGATAGACTTTTTGATAACGAAGCATTTTTTTTTAGAATTTCCAAAAAAAAAAAAAAAAAATACTTATAAAATTCAATTAATGCTTAAAATTCATAAAGTTTATTAGGAAAAAAGAAAAGACAGAATGAAAAATTTATATTTAAAATGAATTCTTTTTTAGATATAATATTAATTCAAAAATTCAAATAATAAATTTAGGAAGAAAAATACTAAGAGAGCTGCTGGCTTCATCTAGAAAGGATTTTGCAAAAGCCAAAGTTGTTTTATCCTTTTACGCTACTTATCCTTTGGTAAGCCAGTATAATGATATTCACTTGAAGATAATTGCACTAATCCCTTTGCTTTCCGCTCCCTCCTTTTCAAAAATAGAATAATTGGTAAAAACAATTCATTCTCTTGTTTGCAATGGATATTCCCATTTTGAATGATAAGTACTATTGTAGTGGTGACGAAATTTTTTTTTAATTTAACATTTAATAGAAATTTTGGGAAAATCCTTAACATTTACTATCCGTCTCAAAATAAATTGAACAAACGCTATCTTTTGTTTCATCTTAATAGAGGTACATGAAAACAAAAATCATTAAATTTCATAATGTTTTAACAATTATGAAATTTACTATTTTTGGATTACGTCTACCATTCCTAATTATTAAGAAAGAACAAAAAATAGCGTTTGTTCAATTTCTTTTGAAACGGATAATAAATTGGTCGTTAAAAGTTTTTCAACATTTAATCAAAAAATTAAATTTTGTATTTAATAAATAATAAATTTTATAAGCTTATATCATGTATGGATCTATAAAATAAACTTTATCAAAATAATTAATAGTTATTAACTTCTATTCCCGAAAAAATTGAATCAGACGGGAATTGAACCCAGACGAGCTTGCTACTTCTACAC
>JAAAKE020091689.1:0-20585 GCA_010014785.2 Anisolabis maritima | reverse complement strand
ATTCTTCTTCCCTAATTATCAAAACATCTCAAAAAGTCATCAGAAGTCTTTTTTTCCAAGAAAGCAAAACTAGATCTACTTAATCTCACTATATTTTGAAAAATTTTTATCTTATCTATTTATTTCTTATAAATCTTTGATAGCATTATTTCTTTTTCAGACCTGATATAGACATTACTATGTGGTTGGACGCAAATTTGACAACTGAAGAAACCAAAGTGGCATTGAGTACCTCTTATGGTCCTTGTCCTAATTTCCCAGTGTACGAAAGTACAATTGTTTTGAATAGATGCGTTCCTAAACCTTTTAAAGAAGTTGCAAGTCATTTGATTAATAATCTCTATTCTGTTATTAATGCCTGGGATCTCATCGAATCCATTCTTGGAGATTTATATACATGTTGGAAAGAAATACTTGTACTCACTTTTGTCGCCCTTGGTAATTTTTATAAAAATAACTTTTAGTTGATTAAAGAATTTAAATTGATATTATTATTGGTATTTTATAGTTTTTTCAATATTAATGATTGGTATTTTACATTATCTCGCCGGAGTCGTAGCATGGATTTTTATGATAATTGTTAGTATTGCTTCCATTGTTGGTACCTGTGTTCTCTGGTGGACTTTTTATGATATAAAACATAACTTAGATCATTCTCCCACTACTCGGTATTTGGAAGAAGTAATTCGAAATGAACGAGCCTTTCTTGGTCTCGCCATTATTGCTACCATAATAACGGTAAGACATTCACATTAAACACAAAAAATCTGAGATGTTTTATAAATCTAATTTTTAGGTGATTTTATTACTTCTTGTTTGGGTACTTCGAAATCGCGTTCGTATGTTAGGACAACTCTTTCATGAAGCCGCAAGTTGTATGGGAGCCCTACCAATGCTATTTCTACAACCTCTATTTACTTTTCTTATACTACTAGGATTCTTTATTTTCTGGGTTGCTGTTGTTGCTTGTCTGACAACTTCCAGTAAGTTTTCTTTCTTTTGGAAAAGTTAATTATTTCAATTTAGTTAAGACAAAAAAATAATTTATATAAAATACATATTAGAATATATTGAAATAATTTCTTTTCCCCAAAGGCTACCCAGGAGTGAAGCCGATTTTACCTTTCATGACTGGCACTCTCACGTCTTCAAGTCAACCAAAATCTGCTGCATTATCCAGCGGTGAACGAGTTCCCCTCGAAAGAAATATCTCACTCCCAAATATTAAAAGTAACTAACATATAATTCATTTATCCTCAATATATTTTTTAATTTTTATTAATAAGTTTTCTAATTTTGGATTTTAACGAAAAGGCTTAAAACTTGTTAAACTGAATAATTATTTTCCTTCATAATGTGTGTGTGTGTGTATCTTTAATCTGCATGTTTTCTTTTTTCTTCTCTTTTTTCTTTGAAGATAATACCACTTCTTCATCAAGTGAACCTCTCAAGATTGGTAATCAGAGTAAGTAACTAAGGAAAAAAAACACTCATATTATAAACTGTTAAACGAATTTAATAAAAGGGTGTATTCCTTTTTTATTTTAATGTAATCTTCATGTAAAAATAATTATTTTAATTATTATCTGATATAAAAAGTCAAAAATTAATTTTTTTTTAATGCATATTGCATGGCACATGTTTATTATCCTTTTTAATGCTATATTTTTGTTGTTATTTCTTGTTTGATAACTAACTTTTATTTAGAATACAAATTAATTTAGCTGCCTAATAGAAGCTTTTCCTTAATTAAGAAATTTTAATTATTTTATTTTTACTTTTTAATTTTGTTAAAATGTTTTAAGAATTACAATTTGCATTCACAAAAATTTTAATAATTCACTTGAAAAGGCAAAGGAAATCACAATTTTAAACTAAACGTTGATTCACTTATTATTATTGTCTAATAACACAGTTTCTTTATTCTATTCATATGAAAAAGAACATTATTAAGCATTCCAGCAATTATTCTAAATAAAATAGAATAATTATTAATCCATTATTATTTTTTAAAAAAGAAAATATTTTGCAGCATTTACAATCGTTGATTATCTTGACCCCATCTGGATTCGCTATATGTGGTGGTATTATATCATCGGTCTTATTTGGATATCTGAGTTTATTCTCAGCTGCCAGCAAATGGTAATCGCCGGTTCCGTCGCAGATTGGTACTTTAATGGGTAAATATCTTTATGAGTGTACTATGCATGTACAATAAATAATTTTAGGAGAGATTTTGAAATAATTTAATAAATAAGTTGTGAATTCAATTAAATAAATATTCTCTTGATATATATTTTTTAGGAGAAAGAGAGATAGTGGTTCAGTAGTTTCTGCAATTGGTAAATTAATCAGCTATCATCTTGGATCTGTGGCTAAAGGTTCATTTCTTATTACTCTCTTCAAACTTCCTCGTCTTATACTCACCTATTTATATGCAAAGTAATTAATTTCTTTAAATTGAAAAAAATTTAAAACATAATTAAATTAAAATAATTATAATCAATTTTAGGTTAAAGAAGAATGAAGAGGCTTCTGAATGTGCAAAATGCACTCTCAAGGGCTGTATTTGTTGCTTTTATTGTCTTGAAAAATTCATTCGTTTCATGAATCATAACGCCTATACTGTGATCGCCATTCAAGGAATTCATTTTTGTGCAGCCGCTAAAAGAGTAAATAAATTTTATAATAAGTTATAACTTATCATCTTCATGTCACTGGTTTTTAAAAGCGGCAAGAGTGGAAGATAAATTCTAATAATTGATGATTTTTATATATAAAGTTTGAAAACCACTGCTCAACGTTATCAATAAATAAGATAATTCTTATAAAACAATTTTATTAACTAGATTTTCACCCTGTCCCTTGGTGCAGAGCTAGAGGTGTGGCTTCACGTACCAAAGGTCAGCGGATCGCTTCCCGTCCTGAGCGACAAAATTTTATTTATATTATATTGGCTACCAATTAATATAAATAAATAAGGACGGAGTCTAAATGGTCTCAGATGCTGAAAGACTTAAAAAAAAAAAAAAAAAACTAGATTTTCCTTTTTGTTTTAGGCTTTTACATGTATGGTTAATAATGCTTTGCAATTGGCAACTATTAATAGCATTGGTGATTTCATTCTGTTCCTTGGAAAAGTATTTGTAACAGCAGCTACTGGAATACTTGGTTTACTCTGGTTTAAACATAATTATGAATTGCATTTTTATGCCGCGCCAACAGTCGCTGTCTGCATTTTTTCATTTTTTATTGCACATTGTATTCTTTCACTTTATGAGGTATTTATTATTAATTTTTTTTTTTTTTTAACATCCAAAATTAAAATTTTGCCATTTTCAAAAGGTAAAAAATTACTCTTATTTTCCTTTTCTTTCGCATATTCACGCAAATTTTTAGACAAAGATAGAGCTTTTCTTGCTGAACCTATTTTGGTGAAATTTTAAACACAAATAGATACTAACAAAAACTCGATACTTTGGATATAAAATTTCAATTTGGAATAATGGTAGGAGAGGTCATCAAAGTCGCAAATATTGCCCTATCTTCACATGTAGAAACGTTAGCTACATGATGATGTATGAACATTGTAGTAGAGAGTGTATTTTTCATCTCCATCCAGATAAAATTTCGTAGGGGCTATAAATTTAGGTCATCGTAAGAAAAGATCAACTTAAAAATATAAAAACCCTTAGAATTGAATCAAAACTCATAGTTAATCATTTCACACTAAACTTCCAAACTAATTTTTTTTATATTGGTGATAATATCATTGTTGACTTTAATCATTTCATTAAAATACAAGAATTTCACAAAAAGAAATTAAATCTCATCCAAAAACTCGGAAATGCAAAAGGGCGTCTCTCATTACTTTAGTACAGATACGGCGAGGAATCAAAAAATGCGCCCCGCTCAGCGCGTTCTTTCTGAGTTTTATAAAAGCGAGAATAAATTTAACTCATTATAAAATCCAGTGAGATTTTAAATGGAAATATTCTTCGCTTTTTTAAAAGTTGGAAAGAACGCCCTAAGTGAGGTCCATTATTTTTATTTCAAAACGTATTTCTTAAATACTAAAGTTGATTCTGAAATCACTTATTAATATTTATAAAGCTTCCAACAAATCTATCAATATATATAGGATAATATGATGAAAAGTGTTATATTTTTAATTAATTTTTTACTTGTTAGGTTGTAATCGACACATTGTTCTTGTGTATGTGTGAGGACAAATATATGAATGGCGTACAAGCTACAAATTGGTTTGAAACGGCCGTCGCACCAAAACCCACGGCAGCTGGTGATCCGGGTACAACGGAACTTGCACCAATCAACGTACCTTAAGTCTCTTAAGCCTCCCTTTGCTGCTCTATACTCACTATATTAAAGGTTACCATAAGAAAAAAAAAATATATATATATATATATATATTAATTAAAACACAAGACTGCTGGTAAGTGACTTTAGGTAATATTTATATTTTATTTAAATCTTAGAGCTCTTTTTGGATATATAATATTTATATTTTATACTATCAAGTTAAATATATAAGAATTTGTTGTTTATTTGTTTTAATAACACTCTAAATATTTTGATATTAAATAGTATTAAAAAATTATTATTGCACTGTATATTTATAAATGCTATTAGATTTACATCATACTAATCAGTGCATCTAATTTCTATTTTGTTTAATGCATAACAATTTTTTTTTATTAAATTTTTTATCTAAATGAAATTTAAATTTCAAAATAAGAAAAATTAACTGTTGTGCAATTTAACAGTGGACAAAGAAATGAATTTGTATTAATTAACATTAGAACGTTTGGACAGATTTTGACTACCTAAAATATACATTCAAAATAGTATTTTTTTAAATTTTTATCTTTATTTGAGACTGATGCGCCCAGTTTTTTTTTTTAGAAAACTTGTGCTTAAGAGAAGATGGTAATTGGAAGTTTATTTCTTTGTTGATATATTGTATAAGCATAAAAGAGATTTCTGTCTTAATTAATAATGTCTTCTGCTGAAGCTCTGCTGTGTGGCTACGAGAAACATGAATGTAGAACCTCAGCCTATAGCCATCGATATGAATGAATAATCATTATAACTTATATATAGTCAAGATGGCTTCTGATGCTAAAAATGGCTAATTGAAATAAAAAATTTTGTCTTCCTTCAGTTTTTTTTATACATTTTTAAGAAATTGTTATTCAATTCCTTTTGACCAATGAGACCAAAAATCTATCAACATATAACTAATTTTTATAATCTAAATTTAATTTAATTTATATTTTTAAATACATGTAAAGAATTTCTCTATAATTCCTTGTTATATAAAATTTTAAAAATCTCAGAAAATCGTTGTGATATATTTTTTATTTTTGCATAACTTATTGAGATTTTATTTTGAAAAATCCTTTACAGATTAGTTTAGAGGTTCCCAAAGTGTACCGCGAAATATTCTAATAAATTTATTTTTTATTCTTTTTTTTAGTTTTTAACAAAAATTAATTACTCTTTAGATTATGAAGGAAAGTGAATTTTGCCTAAAAGTTTTATTGAAATTTAAATCAAAAGGGTTACATTTACAAATTTATTCATGTCCTTGAAAATCCTATTAATAATAATAATAATAATAATAAGAAAAAATCCCAAGGTTCTAAATGCGCATTGAACTCAATAATTTGGGAAACCCTGAATTAGTTGATAAAAATTCCAAGTTCTTTCTCTCTTAATGTCTTTTTTTTAATTGAGAAAATTTGGATAGTATTCATGGCATGTCTACTTTTATTTCTTTTTTGAAAAGAAAAGTTGGAAATTTCTAAAATCATTTTTAAGTTAATAAAAGAAAATCTTTCTCAATTTGATCACTACCTTATTACATTATTAATTAATTATTATAAGATAGAATTAATTTACCTCAAAAAATTTTTAAAAAAATTACAAAATTCCTAAAACCTAATATTTAAATATATAAATGCCTATTTATTTTTTTTAATATTTAACATATTTTTATAAATTATTTTAATATAATATTATATAACTTTAATACCATGTTAAATAGTTTTAAAAAATACGTTCTACTGGTGGATTTATGTGGCCTTCGCTCGATAGTTGCCTCGAAATTCTTAGGGATGTTTTTGCCTAGGGCTGGGAAATTTTTTTCTTCTGTCCCCACCCTTTAAATCCGCACCTGAATAAAACTTAGATATATATAATCAGGTGCAAGTGTAAACGAATTTTAAAATCATTAAGATAAATTTGATCTTTTTTGAAATAATGAAGCAAGAAGGAAAATAGGAAATATTATCTTGTGGTTGAAAGGAAAAAGAAACAACATAAAATATTAATAATGAGCCGAATATATAATATTATAGTGAAATTTATATTATTATATTCTTTTTCCCAACGATTATCAAATATTTAATGACGCACCATTCAAGAAATAATTAATTTTTTAATAATATAATAATAATATCTGCTTCAATTAACCTATGAAAACAAACTAAAAACAATTCACTTTAGAAAGTAGAAAATAACAAAAAAGTACAAAAGAGATACGAAAACAATTTGTATAATTTAATAATATATTAATGAATAAAATCTTAAGCTCAAAATGCAAATAGAATTGACCAATAGCACAAATGTTCACAAAATAATTATTTAATATTTTAAATAAAATTGTGTATTCTATATGTTAAATAATAAATTTTATAAAAATTTTTATTCCAAGAAGAAAAAATATGATTCATAATATATATATATTTATTGTTTCTTTATTTTTTAAACATTTTAAATAAATATACAAGGAAACAGCTTTAATTGTTGTATGAATCTTATTTGAATTATTAGAGCTTTAAAAGAAATATAATTTTGTATAATATATGAGAACAGAAATGAGTATAAATAAAATGTTATTGAACCTTGGTCATATATCACTTTTCTTTGGAACCACTTCACTGACCCAGGACAGATAAGCTGGATTGCCATTTTCAATCTAAATAGTAAAAGAGAAAATGTTATGATAAATATACAACAAATATATGCTGCCAAAACCCGATTTGCCCAATAGAACTAGTTCTCTTTGACTTTGTATTTCTCTCAGAAATAATAGTGGGACATTTAATTTGACCTCAAATACTAAAATACTTACCGGCAAGGAAATCACTTCGCACACTTCATAGGGGTGATTAGCCCTAAAAAATTTGCAAAACATTAATATTTAATAATTTGATACAAGATTATAAGTATAATACTTACTTAACATAGTAAGTTAAATCATCTACAATTTCTGTTCTTGTTTTGATCATCTATAGAAAATTTAATAAAAAATTTCATTCGATAAAACTTTTAATTGATTCAAATATTATTAGTCTTACCATTAAAACTTCTGAATCTTCATTTATTTGTGATTTCCATTCATATCTAAAATAACATTCTTATATAGAATTAAGAAGTTTTTCTTTTAACTTTAAAATATGAAAAATTACTTACATAGATGTAATTTTGGGAATGATATTAACACAAGCGGCCAATTTGTTTTTGACTATTCCACTGAAAATAATAAAAAATTTTCATTTTTCCTTTGATTAAAAAAAAAATTTTTCCCAACTGCCAGTTTTTATATTTTTTAGGAATTAGTTCGCCTGAGCGATTTGTTCTCTCAAAAACAATGTTTAAGATAACAAGACATTGTATGAATTTCGTGATGAGAATATTGCCAAAAAAAAATCACAAAATTTTGAGACGACTATATGGCGAATTTCGAAGCGAAAAAGTTTTAAAGAAACAAGAGACGTCTATCTGGTCTCCATTACTTTTCTTTTCCGCACTTTTGAATGCGAAGAATCGATTCTTCGATTGAGCGCTAGGTCTCATCTTTGGGAAAATATATTAAATATATTTCTTTGTTTCTGTTTGGTGGAGCCTATTTTTTACGAATGGCCCTATCTTTAGGTTTTATATCTAATCGTCCTTGCTTTGAAAGCTCTCCATTATTGCTCTATTATTGATTCTTCTTGTCCGTTCAAAAAAACCCGAGCGACGCTTAGACTCCAGGTGCTTGGTAATTAAATGACAAACAGTGACAATTTTATATTATATATTTATATTTTGTTACTTTCTTATCCTTTCAATGGGATATTTAAAATCCTAAATTGAGGCCCCACACTATTTTGGAGTGGAAAGTGATTAATACATCTTAAAACTTTTCTAATTTATTCTATGTGCAGCCAATTTAATCAAACTGGTTAGAATAGTTTAAGAGTAAATGACAAAAAGTTCAAAAACGTACAAGAGTAAAGTAGACCATAAACAATTTTGAGAGGATAAGGGTTAATAAATTTCAAAGATCTAAAAAATAATTGATATATGAATTTTAATCAAAATCATTAGAGCGAATTTTGAAAAAAAACCAAAAAGGTACATCAGGAAAGGACTAATACTCTGGCCGATTTTATTGAGAAGCTTTGAGATGCATGCGACGAGTATCTAGCTTAAATATAAAATTTCACCCTAGTACGTTTTTACGTTTTTGTTCACACATTCACACACACACAGCGTATTTTGGGGATCCATTTTTTTTTAGACTAATGGGATATCAAAATGTGCATTTCCGTTGAAATCTCGACATCAATTTTTGCACCTGCAATACATTCTCTATACTATGTAGTACATATATATTGGTAAGAGAAAGTAAAAAGTAGAAAAATAAAAATTCACTTTTGGGGATTTTGATTAGAGGGCTAGTTAGAGGGAGAGTTTAAGAGCCAAAATCACAAGGAGAAAATTGTTTTTATATATTCTTCTTCAGTCTTTAGAAAAATCACTTTCGAACATTTAGCTTTGACAGTGCTCGCAAAGGTTTTATATAAAACCTATAAAAATTTCTCCGTTTCAAAGATTCAATTTTGTAAAATGGATCCTGTAGTTGGAAAAAAGTAGAATGTGGCCATATATTACATTAGTAATTTTCAATTTACATAACACATTTTTCTTTGTTTATTGAAAAACATTATTTTAATAAGTATATTTTTACTTTCTCTTACCTATATATGAAATATATACTGAGAAAGTATAGCAATCACAAAAAATCGATGTCGAGATTTCAACGGAAATACACGTTTTGAGGTCCCCGAGTCTGAGTATATGTGTATGAACATGATATTTGAAAAACGAAAAAATGTTCGAGGTTTGCTGAAATTTTATATTTAAGCTAGGTACCCTCTTCGCATCCATAAAATCAACCAACTAGTACTTTACTGATGTACTTTTTTTAGTTTTTTCAAAATTCATTCATTGGATTTATCAATTATTTATTAGATAATCTTTGAAATGTATTAACTGAGGGCCACTTTACTGATGTATTCTTTTTAGTTTTTTTCGATTTTCTCTTAAACTACTCTGACGATTTTGATTAAATTGGCTGTACATATAATAAATAGAATGATCTTTATGATGTATTAATAGAATTCCTCTATATATCTATTTCTAAAATAAATATAAGAATATAAATCTAAATCCCATTCATATGTTCTCCCAATCTTTAATAAATTTTGCTAGCAAGGATGCGAATATGTCACTTAACTCGCTTTTTCCTAAAGAATTTTGAAAAGTAAAGAATAATTGATTGTAGATGATAGATGATCATCAATGAAGTCGAGATAAAGAGAAGTTTTGGTATATTTGTTCATGTTAAAAATTTGCACTTTTTCTCTTTTAGTAAAGATATATATATAGTCTACATGTATAATAAATTTATATACAGTATTAAAAGAATAACAATTCTTAAATCTAATTTGAGCTTACTGAGCAAGTTTTTTAGCAACATCTTCACTCGGAGCAGTAACATAAGCGACTGAATGAGTGCCTGGGTTGTAAGTCGAAGTTGCCATTAGGCGAAGAGGATTCAACCAAAGAAAGGAGAGTAGAGGCAGGATTCCCAAAGTAGCCTGAAAATTTATCGTGCCCCAACAAAAAAAAAGTTAAAAAAATACATCCATATATATAATTTCATTTATTTTCATGTTATTTTATAAATAAATTGTATGTAATTATCTGCGGATCTTCTGATGTAAAGTGAATCTAATACTGATAGATAAATTAATTGATATATAGGATCCCTTAAGAAATTAATTTAGCTTTATGTATATAAATAGAAGTTTTTTTCTCTTTTCTTTTTAGGATAAAGATTCTTGAAAAAAAAAGTATTTTAATTTAATTAAAGAAACCAACCAAAACGAATTTAAAAATATATCCCATAGAAGTTTACAAAAATTGATCAAATCCTTCCTTACCCGTTTCTTAAAAAGAGAGATTGAAAAGAGAGACATGCTTTGGATTAGTGATTGGCACTTGTCCGAGAATTAATTTGCGATCGATATTTATCGTGCCCCAACAAAAAAAAACTTAAATTGACATCTTTTTCAAAATCTTTTTTTTTTATGAAAATTTAATTTTAAAATAATTCCCCCCCTCGGGGAAATTTTTAAATAAAAATATATAGGTAAAATTATTTGAAAAGATCCTTTGTTGCGCATATATCAAATCGAGAGGAAGAAATTCCCGCCGAAATCTTCCCTTCAATTGCTATGCTATAGTATGAATCCTATGAAACAATATTAATTTTAAAAAATTTAGGTTAGTTAAGCAGTGACTTACTTACTTAATATATATTATATATTATCCCTCATATTTTGGCTCAAGCTCCGCCCAAATAGCTCTAAGAATTTTACCTATATAAATTTTTAATAATTTTTATTTAAATATAATATTGTTATTTTAAATTACAATATTATATTTAAATATATATATATATGAAATACTTTTCTATTTTTATAATTTTCTAGTTGTTTCTTAAACTTTCTAATGTTGGCATTTTAGCTTTAAATTTCATTAAATCATAGCCAGTATTTATGGCCTTGGGGTTCTTCTGTGAATTCTAGAGAAAAGTGTAAAGTTCGAAAAAACTAAAAATCGTCGTTCAATAAAGAAAATTATTTTCATTCAATTACATACTCCAAATTTTCACTTTTATTTCTTTGTAAAAGAAACCCAATCCTCTAACAAATTTTTTGTGAAATTTAAAGAAAAATATCTTAGAATGACCGCTACAAAAATTCAAGAGGTAAGCAAAGTTTTTATTAATTATATTTATTCAACAATTTTATTTATTTCCTAAACAATATCAGATTTGAATCATTTTTATAAAATCTTATTCTTTTTAGATAAGAAATATTATAAAATAATATCAAGTTTCAAATTATAAAAAAAATATTTACCTTTTATAATAATATAAAAATAATATTTTACCAATAACTAAAGAATAATAATGAAATAATGTTTTATTTGATTATTAATAAGTTGAACCCCTTGTTCTCCCAAATCCTTAGGACCGATAATATAGAAAAAGTTCATCTTTGAAACATCGTTTGCAATTAGTCTTGGAGGTTACATAGGCTAAATCACGGTTTCCCTCACTTTTTTTTTATCTCCCGCTTTCTTTTCGAAAAGAAAATCACTCACCTCCCCCTGCAAATCAAATATTTTTGAACAAACAAGACGATACTTTATTTCTATCTCAAATGGATAAACTAGAAGCTTGTTTTGTGAATAAAACACCTTGGATCATGAAGAAACAAGATTATTTAATTAAATCGTCATGGAATATCAAATTGAACAAAAGATTATCAACAAAGAATTAAAAATAACAAAATAGAATTTTTATTGCATATTTAATAGAATTAAAAATTTGAGAATGAACTTGGTGTACCCGGTTCTCTTTTAAACCTTGACCACCCCCTTAATTTTAAAGCACGTCCCCCGATTGTACGTGAGCCTATCATCACCCCCATGAATAATTTCAGAGCTCCCAGTGGGCCTCTAGCATATTAGTTACAAATACAAATATTGTATTATGATTTTATTTTTTTCAGTTGGGACTAGATGTTAAGGAATTGAAGCAACTATTAGAATCTGCACAGAGGTCCCGAGTCAAAGATATACTTACTGTTGAAATTAGAAAAGTTGAAACAGAAATTATTAATCTGAAGCTGAAAGAAGAGAACTCTTCTAAAACAAATTCATCTTCTACCCCTACATCCCCCATTATAAACAGAGCCCCTAAATGTTATGATACAAAAATAAATAATTATGGTAAATCACTAAAATATTAAAATAAATATTTTTAAAGATGGAGAAATGCTGATAGGGGCACAAAAATAAAAGGCTTTGAATGTCGAAAGGCTGCCCCCTGTCTGAATTTCTCCAGTCACTACTTCTAATTTTTTAGAGAAAATTATATTTTAATTTTAGCATGGGATCAATCTGATAAATTTGTTAACATATTTGTATCCTTAAAAAATGTGGGATCTCTAGAATCAGGAAATGTTTACTGCAAATTTACTAACAGGTATTTCATCCATATTTGTATATTTTATAAATATATGCAAAATCTTAATTTCATTTCATTACATTTTTTAATAGATCAATGGAATTAAATGTTAAAGGATTAGACAATCGTAACTACCAATTGCTGATTAAAAATCTTTTAGAAGAAATTAATGTTGAAAAATGTAATTGGAGGGTAAAAACAGGTATTTAAAAATTTTTATTTTTATTATTAATATAGGTATGAGACATAGAAATGAGTTAGTTATAAATATAAAATTTAATGTTCCAAGTGAACTTGAATGACTTCTGCACCTGAGGTAATGGATAGGAAATTCTGCTAGTTACTCAAAATAAAATAGATTAAAATTGGCTTTCCTTCAGCAGAAGCTGATGTCTCGCTTGTGTTCCTAGAGCCAAATGGTTTGCTTCTCGTCCTCAACGAATAAATTTATTTAAATTATATTGGCTTTAATTTAATTAATTTAAATAAATATGGACAGTCTAAATGGCCGAAAAAAGACCTTAAAAAAGGATTTACCCAGAGAAGAGATAGAATATATATCAGTTAACCCATCATTGAAAGTTTAATTTTCAGAAAAGTTAAGCAGCTTCATTTTTGTTTATTTTAAATATAACAAGGGCATTTTTGGAAGGAAATTGTTCTACTGCCAGCATTCATTCTTAATATAAAAAAAAATATTCAGATGGTCAAAATTTAATCAAAAATTTTAAAACATAATCAAAATATGTCTTACTAAATATTTTTATTTTCTCTATTTTTTATAGATAATGTTATTGTTAATATGTCTAAAAAGACTGAAGGTCTTCGTTGGACTCATATTACCGCATCTGAAAAAAAGGCAAGCGAGCCCAAGGTACCTAAAATGAATGAGAATGATGATCCTTCAGCAGGACTTATGGATATGATGAAAAAAATGTATGAAGAAGGTGATGATGAACTTAAGAGAACCATTGCTAAAGCATGGACCGAATCTCGAGATAAAAATGCAATGAATATTAATTAAGAGGAATTTTTTTTATAAACTGAAAAAATTTAGGTTTTTTGTTTTATATTTATTTGGATTTGTTCAGGATTCATTGCAAATTCAAAGGTTTACTATTATATATAATAATGCAATATGTACATTCATATTATATTACATTCTTTAAATAAAGTGACCACATAGAAAAATCAACTATTAATTTAATTATCCTATCCTTAAGTATAATAAATTGCTTCCAAGTTCTTTTCATTCACTTTATTGACATGTAAAGTGTTTTCTTATCTTAAAATATTTAATGCACAAAGTATAAATAATGATTTATTATTTTGAAAAAATTAAAATTATTGATTCTATGATCATTAACAAAAGAAAGATAAAATTTTAAAAAGTTAATTTTTTGTGTGCATTAAATAGGATTAGAAGCAATAAAAATTATTTTATGAAAAATTTTAAAAATATATTTATTAAAATATCAAAATGTTTTTAAAAATCCATTTTTTATAAACTATTGAAAAAAAACTGGTACATTTTACTTACATTAGTATTTTTAGAGTATGTAAGTATTGGAAGTAAAATTTTATAAAAAATCAAAAAATTTTTAAATTGACTGCATACTAGTAATATATCTATCTCAAAATCAAAGTGATTTCTTTAGTGGGAACAATTTTTTCTTTTAAGCAGCATATATTTTTTATTATATATGTGTATTAATATTATTCAGGAAGGTGCAAGCTCAAAGAATCCTTAGTTCTCTCGATAAAATTTTGAAAATAATCCCCCTAGTTTTTATTCAAATTTCAAAGTAAAGTTTTATTTAGATAATATATAATAAATGAATTTTTATCCTAGTGGCACATCCTCCCACTCCAAAATCGTCACTTATTATTAAAAACAAACTTTATTTCATAAAGCAAAATAAAGATTAAAAAAGGCAAAATAAAACAAGATATAATTTAAAGTGAGAAATTGTATCTATTTCTTTTGAAATGGAAGTATAATTCTCGACGTCTTAATATAAGCAATAGTGTAAAAGCAGGAGAGTTTTTCCAACTAATTCTTTTAGTTATCTATCCTGTCTTTCATACCTATTTATATATAAGATGAAATATAGTGAATCATTTAATATAAAAAATATATTATAAAATTTTTTATTTTCTTTTAAATAAGGCAGAATATTCTATTTTCTACATTTAAAAAAATTTTGTAATTTATACTTTAAAAAATACACTTTATTACTTTATTTGAGAATGAGAATGGAATATAAATAAATATCTAATTAATTATTATGGAAAAAAATATATCAATCTAAACTATTAAAATAAATGACTGAATCTTAATATTTTTCAGAATTTTTATTTTTGCAATTTAAAAATTAAGTCTTTTCTCTTTTTACTCAATTTTTTTAAATTATTTTTTCAGGTACTTAGTTAAGAGATTAGTATTATTTTATTTGCTAGTTTAATCTTTATTTCTAATTTATAACTCTAATTAATTAATTAATATCAATCATTTTTTTTTTCTAAAATCATAAAACAACTATCAAAGAAATATTTTGTAAGATTAATAAAAAAAAAGATTTTGGAAAAAATCGATAGATGGAAAGAAGTTTTCTGAAGTATAATATCGACTTGGTCTATAAATAATTTCTCTTTGACAATTCTGTAGAATAAAATTAGTGTTTTATCTAAAATAAAAGATTAAACTAGAAAAAAAAAATATGTAGGTACATTTTTAAATAAAATTAAGAATGTTTTAGAGTGGTATTCTTTTGGTTTATCAAGCTAATAATAAATAATATATTTTTAACATTAATTTTTTTTTTATTTATAAAAAAATTGATCACAAGAAAATTACTATTTTTATGAATAATTTTTTTTAAATGAAAATATCTAATCCATTATTAAATTTTTTTTTTTAGAAAAAACGATATAAATTACAATTGTCAAAAAATAAATTTCTCCTCGACTTTATATTCTTCAGTAACAAACCTAATATCATATTTATAGATTTAGATCAATGAAACTAAGGAGAGTTTTATTTGAAATCGACGTGGAGTTTGTACTGAACGAGTCTCTCTCCATAGAAGAAAATCAAGGAGAAAATATTTTTTGATGAATACATTATGAGTATTTAGCTTTTCAAACCCAATGTCATTTAATTAATACTAAATAAAAATATTCAAACAATTGTTTTAGTTTTTCAATATCGTTAAGTCATTAATAATAATAAAAATGATATGACAATTACTATTCAGTCTGTCCTAATAAAAAATTCAAAAATGTATATATAAATAAATAAATATATATATTATATAATTTAAAATTACCTAATAAGAAAATATTAAATTTGAAATTTGGCTTAAAGAATAATAAAATTACTTGGTCCAAATAATAAATATAATTCATATTAAAATGTAAGAAAATTTTAGCCAAGTAATTTTATTATAATTTATACTTTTTTATTTATGACTAACTTTGCTGTGCGTTATTATAATCCTATTTCTTTGATAGACATTAAAGACTAGCTATATATATATATGGTAAATCACTAAAATATTATGTCTTCTCAAAAACAATGTTTAAGATAAATTTATATATATATATATATTTACTTATTTATATCCGTTTATATACAACTTAATTCTCAGATGCCAATGAGTTTTAAGAGTGAGATATGATGTAGAAACTTAGCTTATTGACTAGAAGGAGAAAATTGTAGTAAATTTGCTTGGACCTCTTTAGAGGTGGCACGAAATACTTCAAGCATCGTCTGTCTTGTAGAATTCATCAACTGCTCCACATCTGCTTTGCTCATTCCTGTTGTTGAGATCGGTGGAAGAGTAGTTATCACGATATTCCCTTTAAAATTAGAAAAATTAAAATTTTAATAATTTTAAATAATTAAATAAAAACTAACTTACCAGAATTAAAATCTTTGGTTTCATGGTTAAGAAAATAATAAGATGAGAAGACCACAGGTAGAATTGGTATTTGGGCAGAAATCGCGACACGGAAGGCGCCTTTCTTAAAAGGTAAAATATCGCCGGTATTGTTTCGAGTTCCTTCGGGAAACACCCACATTTTAATCTTAAAAATGAAACAATAAGAAAAATCGAATTAATGGTATTTTTAAGGAAGTACAAATTAAATGAAGTGACCTGTCCAACAATAAATTCCCATATTAGTAATATAATAAACATATGTTTACATTCTCTTATTAAAAATTAATAAAATAAAAATGGAAAATTTTATATACAAAATAATTGTTAAGAACATCATTTATTATATATATATATATATATATAATGTTTCTGTACATTAAGTCTTTTTTTAATTTAAATCTTTATTAATATAAGAATTTCTTATAAAAAATAATTTGCTGAGCTGACCATTCAGGTAAAAATCCCGATGAAGTTTATTACCGTTGGCTGACCTTTTTCCATCTTCATTCCTGTATCATTCAACCAAATTATTCAAAAAGAGTGTGAATGTATTCCTTTGAAATATAAGATAGCAAGGCCTAGGGGAATCTATTCTTCAATATGGTAAGAATTTCCACTCGTCTTTGTAATAGAGACCATATATGTAAACAAATACCCCCCAAAAGGATGTTATTATAATTTTTAAAATAAATATGGAAGATTGTTAATTATTTTTAATTTATTATAGAGAATCTAAACATAGTTGAAAAGCAAATAGGTTAAAGATGAAGCTAAAAGAGAAGAGCCTTCGCCCTGAGCGCGAAGCAGAAGAGCCGAGAAGAGACCAGGCTACCCAAGCTCACGAGCTTTCAATGACAAAAAAGATCAAAATGAAAAATAAAAAATACGTACAAATAAATACTCGTTCGGATTTGGCTGTTTTCAGTTTTCTGTGCAAAAAGTTATCTCTCGATTTTCAGACAACTGCCAGATATATAAGCTGCAAAGTAAAATGAATTGAATATCTATTTACAAAGAAATAGAAGAAAAATATTCTCTTTAAAATTCTATCAAGAAAATAAATATATAGAAATTTTATATTTGGAAATTATATTTTGGGCTGTTTCTCACAAAGAAAAAAAATTTAAAAAATCAACAACATATATAAATTATTTTTAAGTTAAGACATACTTACTTTTTTTTCCTTAATTTGAAGTGTGGCGTTATTGATGACTTCTCGTGCCTTGTCTGAATTTAATCTATCGATGAAAACGAGACCACAAAGCCAAGCAGCCAAACCAAAGGGCCAAGCATAGAAAAGCTCTTTTTTTGCAACCACTGTGCACTTTTCCATAATTGGCCAAATGTCAAACATACCTAGCAAAAAAATTAATTTTTACTCCCCTAATCTCTAATTTAAAAACTTTACCAGTGACGGATTTAATTGGACGGAAAAAAATTTATAAGCGCAAAAAATATTTGACTACAATAAAAAATCCACTTATTCGAATTTTTATATTCGTCTCTGAGGCAAACCAGAAATGTATTTCCTTTTTATTAAGGATGACCTCTAGTCATGTTAGCAATATTTCCTCGTTCTGTCCCAACATTAGTGTTATCAGTGTTATCATATGAAGACCGTCCGGCGTTGCATCGTATCATCTCACCCCTTTTTTTGCCCTCTATAATCCATGATTTCTTCACAAGTTCATAAACTTGATGCCGAGGTCCGCCAGTTGTTAAATCCGCCTCAGAATCTTATAGTTGTGTTTTATTTATTTAATGGAAAAAATCTTACCCAAAATATCCAAAGAGCTCTGATGGTTTGCTACAATAATGCATGCTTGTTCCTTTGCCAAATGTTCCTGTCCTCTTAGCTCCCATTTAAGTCCGATTAAACCAGAAATGTGCCTGCAGATTGCTGAAGCCAATCTATTATGAGGGAAATAAAATTAATTATGACAAAAATTAATAATTTTAAAGATAATTTATAAAATATTTATATAAAAATTTGGTTTATCGAAAAAGGGTTATTTCCAAGTCATATGCTACCTATAGCTCTAAATAAAAATCATCTAATTAAGTTGAGTTACGGGAATTTTATTTTATTTATTATTATTAATTATATAGACTTATAATAGATAAATATAAATTTTTGATGGAGGGTATAAAAGAATTAAAGTGCAGAAAATGTTGAAAGATCCTAAAGATTATATTATTAATAATAATAAGAAAAATTATCGATTGTTTAAAGTTATAATTGATTATATTGACGGATTTTGAAATTTTTTAAGTTTTCATAAAATTTTTCAAAATTTGAAAAACTGCCGTTTTCAAATCATCAATATCATATATTAATAATAAATGGATTCTTTATTAATAAAAATAAAAATAAATATAAATTATTTAATTTTTTTATATTTTCTCTAATTTTAATATTTACAGGAGATTTTTGACTTCTCTGGGCCGACACATCATGATCGGGATCACCCAGACAGCTGTTGACATCACGAAACCATAATAAACAAAAAATTTAAAATAATATCTAAAGGTTTTACTTGTTTCATAAATAAAGGGTAATAATAACAATATAAAAATTAAGACGAGTTCAAAGGAGCTCGGCGCCATTTTGCGACCGGGTCGAATTGGGTAGTTAAGGGGTGGCTGCACTCTTTGGACTTTTGGGGAGAAAAAAACGGAAAACCTTCTAAAAAAAGACAAAAACATCTGGACAATTTTCTTTTAAATTTTATAGAAATTAGTTAATTTGGAAAATTTTAAAAATTCCATAGTATAGCAAAAAAAAACTATGGTGATTTACATATTTCAATCATTTCAATTACTTAGGCTACACATTTTTGAATTATTTATTTTATTTATTTTAATAAGATACTTTCCAAGATATTGAAAGTTGAGTGATTATAAATAATTGCGTCCAAAGGAGAATGTTTTATAAATTTCCGATTTTTGTTTAATTTTTTTAAATTCATCCTACAATTTTTTTCTTATGAAATTGTCATTTTAATGTTCATGGGGCTGGCGCCTGGCAGTCGTTTATAGCCCCATCGAACTTTAAACTAACTAAATCCTTAACAAAAAACATAATGAAATTTGGATATGTTATATTTGTAATATTTTGAAACAAAATAATAGAATACTAGAAGAGGCAGATAAATTATAACTATTGAGTATTTAATTTTTTTTATTCAATAAATTTTTCTCATTATATTTTTCTCAATTATACTTTTTTTTTAGCTAAAAAAATCAAAGAAATTGGTGTAAATGTTTTAAATTTTTGGTACATAAGTCGCTTTATATTTAAATAATAGCGCCATAAAATTATATTTTTTTAATAAAGGTATTTCTAAATAATTCCTGGAGGATAATATCCTTATTTATCAGTAAAAATATTTATTATATAATTATAATTTTTCAAAAAAGGAATATTAAAATTTTTATTCAATTTAATATTGTAGTATCATTCCTTCATAGAACTACAATTTTCTCATTAAATTATTTAATAGAAATATTTTCTTCTTTTTATAAAATTTAAAAAAATATTCATGTTTTAAAATATTAAAATATATTTTAAAAAAAACTCATAATTTATTAGAGTTGTACTTTTGTCTTTGGTTCTTTATTTTGCCGCTTTTTTTTTCTGCTCTTCTAATTCCTTCCTTAGTAAATTTCAGGATGTTTCAAATGAAAACTTTAAAAGTGCAATCAAATTCCAAAAAGTTATACGAATGGTTTGGCTGAGTTAACCTTGTGTTTTGTGGTTCAGAGAAATGCCAACAGATGATAGAATGTGTTGCAACATAGAAGGAAGCAGCGTCAGTGCCAAGATGGCTGCCCATTCTCTATGTAGAGTCTATATGCACCGCTTTAGAGCAACGTTCTGTGATGCATTTTTTGAATAATGAAGGAGTTTAAATTCATCATAGGAATGAAGTACGGTAATCGTGTCAGGCACGCCGCATAGTGACGAAAGAAAACATCGCCACAATGGAAAAAAATTAAATTAAATTTTGATTTTAAATATTTTTTTTTTTTTTTATTTAATTTATTTATTTTAATTGTAAAAATTATACAATCCACCCTCCCCCTCCCTGAGACCGTGACCGAGAGGTTACTGACATTGTCAGTATTGATAACGTTAAAAGCCAAAAGTTATGAGTTCGGATCCCAGACAGTCCGAAGTAAATTTATTTATATCAATTGGATACCAAATGATATAAATAAATATGCCTGGATTATATGTATCTTAA
>JAAAKE020091688.1:0-42374 GCA_010014785.2 Anisolabis maritima | reverse complement strand
TACTTAGACCAGTTCCTGTGTTTGTCTTTAAATTAAGACCTAAATTAACGACGGTCAGGGAATTTCCTTTATGGCCCAAAGGGGTAAGACATAAACTAAGAGAAGAAAATTATTTAGAAATAAATCAAATATACGTTAAAACAGGACGATACTTTAAGGGCTCATTTTCCTAAAGATAATTCCGGGAATGCAATAAAATAGAATTAAAAAATAAATAAATAAATAAATAAATATATATATAACTATTCCTTTATCATCAATAAAAAATATCTATATTTTTATTTTATATTATAGTTTGAAAAGATAAAAAATTACTAATAAATTTGCTGTAGAAACAAAATAGTTATTAACGCGGTTGGAAGGAAGGAAGTCCTCGCAGCTAGTATACAGTTTCTCTTATTATTCGAGGTTGATACAAAAGACAATAGATAAGACATAGATGCATTAAAGTGAACAACCAAGCCGACCTGTCACATGATGATAAGGGGGGGGGGGGAAAGGCTTAGCTCGAGTAACTCGTAGTCATGTGTTCAGAAATGAGTGGGCATCTATACATTATAGTCGGTTATAATACTTTCTCCCTAAACAAAAAAAAAACACCGCATCTAAATATTAATTAGCTGAATTCTATTCTCGTAAAAAGTAAAATTTATTTAAAAAAAAAATTTTTTCAAACAAAAATCATTTAAAATGACAATTTTGTACTTGGATACTTTTACGTTAAATTTAATAATTTGACGGTTATTGTGATATTTTCTGTATGAACTTGAAATAGAGTACATACTACGATTCATTTTAAACAAAAAAAAAATCCGTGAACCGGTGGAAGACTAATTCTAAACTATTAAAGAGAAGTATGGTAAATGCGGTAAAAAAAATAAATTCCTATTAAAATGAAAAGTCATAGCATCTATGCAAATTCTTTCTTGACAAGATTTTTTTTTCCATTTTTGACTCTTGACACTACAACTAAGTGAAATGTTGGCGGGGATGAAATGAACCAAAAATATAAAAACTCAATTTGCTCACAAGATGACATCGACGTGGCTTGGCTCTTGAGCCGTCTAAGCAAGGAGAAAAAGCTGCTTTAGAATTATTATATATAACGAGATATCGGAGATTTCAAAATCTTTTCAGAAATTCTACAATAGAGGGAATTTTTTTAACAAGGGGATGTTTAAAATATCATATAAAGATCGAAAGTAAAAAAAAAATTGATGACATGATTGTCAATATATTTACGAAGAGATTTGGTAAAGCGAGAGATGACAATGCTTAACCTAACCCTTTAGAGAAGAGGTAGAGCTCTTCATGAGGTCAATGATTCTAAATGATAAAATTTATTTAAATTATATTGGATTAAGTCTTCTTCGGCATCGGAGGTCATTTAAACTTATTTATTTATATTGATTGATAGCGAATATAATATAAATAAATTTTTGTCGCTCAGGACGGGAAGCGAACCACTGACCTTTGGTATGTGAAGCAAGACCTTTTCCTCTGCACCATAGAACAGGGTGACTTTTGTATTAAAATTTGTTTTTATTAATATATGTATATTTTAGATGTTTTACACAATCTTGTTTATAAATTTATTTTTGTATCGTTTTTACACCTATGGCCAAAGTAAAGCCCTTTGGTTAAATAAAAAAAAAAACAACTAATTTTTGATCCTAAAAATTTTATCTTATTTTAATTAATAAAAAAAGGAAGGTATTTACTAAAATAATTTAAATAAATTTTATCAACCAATCAAGACAAGCGAACTAATGACCCTTAAAAAATGAAGCAAGACCTCTACCCCTGCTACTAGGGACAGGGCGAAAGATATTTTAAAACATAATGAACAGTAGGGTTCAACTTTTGAATCGCATTGTATAGTAATTTTTTTCATTTATAATAAAATAAAATTAATATCAGTTAAATTTCAAATGAAAATTTTTCCGGAAAATATTAATTGGATGTGTTTAAATAAAATATGAATAATACAATTTTTTGGGAGAAAAAAAAAATTGGAAATTTCTTCGGTTATATATTATCTGAAGCTTGAAAAGTGCTAACGGGTATCCCTAAGGAAAACGAACGGAACGAAGGGAACGCGAGATGCGAAAATAACATTAGTGAGATCTTAGGGATAAAAGGGATAGAAGATGAGAAAAAAATTTGAAAGGTGGTTAGGGTGTATGTAGCCTGTATTTAAATATATCGTTATAAATCCATAAATCCATAATATTAATAATTAATATAAGTAGGAAAAAAGCAAAAGTCACATCTTTCATTTTTTGAGAAATTAAAATAAATATGAGGCTAAGAATGCTTATTTTTCAGAATCAAGAGCTCTAATTTTTTAAAAGAAATTCTGGGACATAATCAAGGGAGGATGAGGAAGGCTCTCCTTTGTCAGGTTAGGGTTGATAAAATTCCTTAGTTGGCCCAAAGCTCAAGTATTCGGCGATTTAGCAAATTTTTTGTTCAAGACAAGTTAGATTTATTAAAAAAAATTAAATTATTCATTTTTGCATCTCTTAAAAAGAGAAAAAGTCATAAATAGTTATGGTTTATTATTAATTTTAAAAAATTTCAAAATTCCTCTTCCTCTCTCATTTAAAAAAAAACTTTCTAATATAAAATCAATTAAAGAAAGTCATCTTATTTGTTTGAAAATATTATTTCAGAAAAGTAAAAATTTAGAATTAATTTGTTTTCCTTTCTTTGGGATCCAGGCCATAGATAGACTGGATCGAGAGGAGAATATTAACTCTTATTGACCGGTGTGAATATTCCAAGGGAGGAAATTTTTTTTAAGCAGAGACCCCAGGATAGCTTTAGTCTATTTTGGTCCCTTCCCGGGTTGTTCCAATCGGGGTGGGAGGCCCAAAAAGGCCACTAATTTAGAACATCCCTCTCTCACTCACTCTTTAAATTACTTAACATTAAATAGATTAAGTGAAAAAAAATCCTACACCAAATTAAATATAAATATTTATATTAATTATAATACTTTTTTAACTACTGAACGCTTTACATTACATTTTATTTAAAAATACTTTACTATTAGGCTTTATGCAGAAGTAACGACTGCAGTGGAGTGCGTGGATACCAGAGCGTTCTGATAGGCCCCGCCCCCTACTTCAAACCACTATATGCTCACTACTGAAGTTTTATTAAATAGAGTATGTGTAGTTATTTTTTTAATAAGAAAAAAAAAAAGGAGGGCTCTGTTGTGAGTGAAAGACACGGAAATGATGCATCTAGATGAAGACTAAGAATATAAATACCGGGCTTTTAAGGTGCACTCATCATATCAAATTAAATCTAAACGGATAATATTCGTGGAGTATTTATGAGTAGTTTAGTAATCTCAGCCATAAAATCTAATATATAGTTCAAATGAAACAAATTCGGATTCTTTTTTTTTCAGTAGATGATAACAATCATAAAAAATGTAAATAAATTTGAATAAATAAATAATATAGAATAAAATTTCATTTCCCCTTTTGTTTTTATTGTAGATAAATATTGTATAAACTTATCGAAGGTGCAGAAAGAGAAATTATTATAAAAATTAATATAATAATAAAAAATAAAAAAGAACGAAGGCAAATTTAAATCCAAACTTTATCTCTCTTTATGTAAATTTACTTAAAGGATTTTTTTTAAAGACCATTAGGATTTTTTTATTTCATAAAAATTGGAAAATTTTCCCCGCTTTTTTTAAAAGAAGAGAATCTAATTATAATATTATAATGCAAAAAATTTAAAAACTTATCTACTTCTAGAAGTAAACGACTTAATCGTGTAGATATTTATCGATTAACTCGAAAAGTATTGCAGGTATCAATATGACGATTATGAATTCGTAATCTGCATGAAATTTTACACCGATATGATATATTATATGTCGAGACCTTCCTGATTAATTCGAAAACTATTTCAGATATCAAAATGACAGATTCGTAATCAGCGTGAACTACAACAGAGAAAGAAAGAATGAGTTTGTACACGTTGCACATATAAGCGTGTAAGCGACCTATAATAAATATATAGGGAATTTTTTTCTGAATAAATAAAATTTCAATAATAAGAACCACTCAAATCGATATATCAAATTTTTCTGTGAAAAAAAGAGTGAAAAATTTTAGGCGGCCCAAATTCTCTAAATAAATACAAATATTAAATATAATAACTATAATTAGGTTTGAATATTACATTGACAATAAATCATTTGTTCATAATATTTATTGATATGAAATCAAATATTTAAATAAATACTAGAATGGAATGTGATTTCATTTATATTATTTTATTCGATGAAAATTCCATTAAAATAATAATTATTTATTAATTCCTTCAGTTCGTTTTTTTTTTTTGTTTTATTGATATAAATTTGTTTAATATTCCGAGATGACTTTGAATAGTCAGTACCGCAATAACAAATCCGCTTTTTGATATAAGGCTAAAGAAAACGAAAGACACGACAGGAAGAATCGAACTTATTGCGTATAAAAATAGCATCTCTTTTTTTTTTTATGATCGACTACCAGGTCATCTAGTATACAATTACAATATATTATACAAACTGATAAATTAATATACAAAAATACTCTAATAGAAAAAAAGACTATAAAGCAAAATTAGTAAAAAAAAAAATAATTAAAAGTTAAAATAGCATCTTAATTAGAAAATATTTGGACTCCCCTTAAAATGAAAACTTACTAATTTTGCAAACTTTTTTTTTACTTTAAAACTTTTTAAATTAAATATTCAAAGTTCTCTCTCTCTTGAGAGGCCTAAACTTTTAGGAGTGTCCAAAAACTTTGATACGGATATTAGTCCGTTTAGTTAGTCAAATATTCATAGTAAAACTCATTATTGTCATATTAATATTTCCTTCTGTTTTATGGTTGATATTATAATTTCAAAAGAGAGTGGGGGGTTAACACTAAAATTCACCCTACCCCCTTTTATTAATTAATAAAGCTAGTTTATTAAACATAAATTTGAAAAGAAATAATAAAACGGAAAAATGTTTTTACAATTTTAAATTATTATTTGGGATTAATATGAAAATTAAAATTCTGATTTGATGGATATTTTAATCAAGTTGAATCGGAGTGTTTAAATTAATCAAATCACTGGAGTTTGAATGATTTGTCAATTTTTTTGTGATAGGAAATACTCAAAATGGCAAATTTTCTTAGATTCTCTTTTAATAAATAGGAAAAGTATGTGTAATTAATCAAAATTACTAATCACAATTTTACTTTTGCTCTTACTAGTTGAATGCATTTTTATGAAATTACATATTTAAGCTACATAAGATAATTATTTTAATAAACTGATGCCTCCACCCCGATAACCAATCGACACTTCAATCAAAAATCATAATTTAAACTCATGCGATCAGGTCAAATAAAATCCAAGTCAAATTTATTTTTCCTCCAACCCATCCACATTAATATCCTACAATCACAAGATTAAATATCTCAAGTGTTAGTACAGAGCCGTTTATAAAAATGGCAATTTATAAATGATTTTTTTTTTTGTCATAGTAAAAGAATATTGTTCCGATGTGAATATATCAATTTGAATGATGTTTATTTTAGAGAAAAAATTTTCCCTTTAATATGAAGATGTATCAGAAGATAAGCAAACTCCTGTCTGTACTTAAATGATATCAAATTAGGATATTTGCATGTTCAGCTTTGAGATGCTTTATTATCTTAAGTGCTTAGTAAGCTTGGCTGCATATGATCAAGGTGTACAACGCAAGGGAACCTAAAAGAAATTTTAAAGCCGAGAGAAAATTTTCAAAAATAAATTTTAAACAAAATATTCAATAGGAAACATGTTTAAATCATATATAACCACAATATCGAATATCATGGAATTTCAGCGAAAAAAATGAATCTTTCTTTTAAGAATTTTATAAATGTGTTTTCTTTTAAACCCTCTTGAAATCACCCTTTAAAAGATACCTATTTAAAAAAGATAAATGGACGGTAAGAAAAAAAAAAGAAATAAATCTCATTAAAAGGGCAAGTTTATTGATGAGTGTACTTAGAAATTACTTAAAAGGTAGAGGTGATCAAAAGCATTCACTCCCCTAAAAGTCAAGTGAAAAGGTTAGTTTTCTCATTATAAATGAAAAATTATTTTGATAAATAACAGACAGGGAATAGAGACCTAATGCAGCTGAATTAGAGCTTAAATCGCCAATAATGATGGCAATGGCACCCATTCGAGTTGACCGGGATAATTCAAAAACGTCCATTATAATGGAAATAACATATGCTTAAGACCAGCGAGAGGGGATAAAAAAAGCCTAGTCATGGAAATATTTAAAAAATTTTTTTTGAATATTAATTTTGGAATTTGGAAACTATTCAGACCTAAAGCATTTCTTTTATATGAATATACAATAACCGCAAGCATATAATCATATTAATATGAGAAATAAATTATTTGAATTGGAATAAAAATGGAGGCAATGAATGTTATGCCTTGTTACAAAATATTTTATTTATTTGTTGTCTTTCAACTTCAGAGATCTGAAGGACCCCCTGTCCTTTAGAGTAGAGATAAAGTTTCACGATCTAAGAGTCCGTGGCTTCACATCCTGAATGATAAAATTTATTTGAATTATTTTGGCTACCAATTAATTTAAATAAATTAAACGGCTTTAGATGCTGAAAAAGATAAATTGTTTAATTTTTTGACATTAACACTTATACTTCTACAATATATTTATTAAATTAATTGATAGCTAATTATTTTATTTTTAATGTGAAAATTCCTCTTTTATTTATATTTTAATATGACCACAATACAATATAAATTTCGACTACATACTATATTTAATAATATAAAAATACTTAAAATCTATTTATAAATTACTTTTCAAAAAAATCATGTTGTGATTGTTTAATTGATTTTAAAAATATATTTTTGAAGAATAAAATTTTTTCTATTTTACATTTTAATAGTGAATGACAATATAATTGTATTAGTAAAAGGAAAGTTATATACAAGGGGGAGAATTTATGTGATTGACATTATTATATTAAAAAGGGAAAGTGACGTAACAAATTAGAGAGACTAAATTAGTTTCGATCATCAACATGAATTAATGGAATGTCATTCATTTTTGTTTACTGTCAGCTATATATTTTGTGAGACCACGTGAGATGATGACTGCTCTCTTACCATGTCCAGCATTGCCAGAGACAGGTGAACATCCAGGTATGTGGAGTAAGAAAGATGAAAGAAAGGCACACGAACCCCTTCGCGGGTTGAAGTACCCGTGTAAGGGGATAAGAATTTGAAGTTCCCCCGGATTGTACGATGCGAACGACACGATCGAAGCCGACTGACTGCCGGCAAAACAAGAGAGCACGGGAGCAAAAGGGAACGAAAGGATGAAGGGGGAAGGAGTCCCCGGGTTCATGGAGGGCAGCGAGCAAGGGCGGCGCCCCCGCGTATGCGCAGAGTAAACCCTAAAGGACCAAAATGTTGCCGCGCCTTATTCAGACGCATCCGGTCATACACACACCTTGCTCGACAGCTACCTAACTAACCGTTTACCCCCTGGTGGAAAAAATTACTAGTACCAGATGATCTTCTCTAATAAATCAGGAAGTGACACGTTGGGGTTACTTAGGAGAGGAACTTAATTGGGGTTTCCTTTTCCTATTCCAAGAGAAGTCATCAAATAAAAAGTGGGAAAATTTTTATCAAAATCTGGATTTGAACCTATCGTTTGTCAACACTGTTCTAATTTTGTTTGGCATACGAGAAATGGAGCAGAATTATTTATTTATAATAATAATAAATTATCAAGAAAAAAATAAAACAATTTTTCAATATTTCCTACAAAATAAAAAGTAGCAATTTTTTTTTGTCCTCTATCAATAAAAAAAATACCCAGCTTATTTAAATTAATTATTTGCTAAAATTAAAAACAATAATCGAAGTGAAACAAAAGATCAACAATAATAATAATTATTATTATTAGGAGTAAAAATAATGGAGTTGATAAATGAAGATTTTGCCTCAACTGCTCCCTCTCCCACCAACCCCACCCCACGCACACACACCGCATTCTTCATTAGAGCTGTCAGGATTTTTGCATTGAAAGAAAAATTGGTCGATTCAAACAGTTTCGAAAAATCTGGGAATATATCCCATCGGTGGATAAAAATTTGAGATATCCTTGAAATTGACAACGCAGATTCTATTTTATTTTATTTAATAGTTTTTAATCTAGGGGGGGTATTGAAAATAATTCAAAAAAAAAAACTGCTGATATGGTCAGCAAATAAAAAATTATTAAAAAAAAGTTTTAAAGGATTAATTCAATTTAATTACTTTAAAAGTTTTTAATTAATAAAATCATCAAAAAGAAAAATTAATTAAATTAATAAACCGATTTGGTAAACACAGACCAAATGTAAATGGAAAAAAAAAGATCATAAATCTATATTATGAAATTAATCAGTCAAATTGACACAAACATTAACCACTCTAAAAATAATGAAATTGTGTTGTCAAGACTATAATTCTAGTCTATAATTACAATCAGTGGTGTAGCAAAAAAATGGGGAGGGGGGATCTATTTTATAGACAGAGTACTTTAAATAAAATAGACTATTAAAATGTATGAAAATATTATTATATATAATTGTCAAATAATTTACAAATAAACACGTAAATTTTTTGGATATATTTGATAATTTTCCCCCACTATCCCCGATCTCTTTTTTTATCAAATTCATAACCAAATCAATAAACCATCACCGAGATTTTTGACTCTAAGTCATGCCGATAGTTCAAAAAATCTTAGTAAAATTTCACCTTTTTTAATAAATAAAATTATAACTTCTTGTGCAGGGCAAACCAAATCTATAAAAAAACTTAGATCTATCCTTGTTGAAACTTATAACGACAAACAAACAGACAATCTTATTAAATTAAATAATTTTACAAATTAAATCCCTGTTAAAGTGGAACCACATAATAGGCTTAATTCATGTCGCGGTGTAATATATAGCCATGATATTATTGATGTACCCAAAGAAGAAATTCTCAGAGAACTTAAAGATCAAAATGTTGTCTATCAATTTACAAAAAGACAAAATTATCAAATTATCAACATGCCTAACGTTGTATTAACATTTTGTATTCCAACACTACCCTTAAGAATTAAAGTGGGATAGTATAGTTTACCTGTAAAACAATATATTCCGCTTCCTTTGAGATGCATAAAATGTTTGAAACTAGGACATAAAATTGGAAAATGCAATTCAGAACACTGGACATGTGGTTTCTGTGGGGAAAAAACACCCTCATCAACCTTGTCCGACTGAAATTAAATGCGTGAACTGTAACGATAATACACATATTAGTTGGTCAAAAACCTGTCCTGCTTTTTTAAAAGAATTACAATATCTATTCAAGAAAATATTTACTAGTTTGCAGCAAAATATAAATATGTAAAAAATAACTCAGCCCAAAAACAATCATCGATGACTCAAAATAGCCATTGCATATCATGTCAAGATTTACAAAAGACAATACCTTCTTAACAGAACAAGTCAAATTATTAACAAAAAAAACTCAATTTGCTAGAAAATTCTAAAAACACAACCTCATTAATGGAAATTGAAAATTCTAAATTGGAACATCTCTTCTACTCTCAACACTAATCAAGAAAATATTAACTTGCATAACCCCAGGATTAAAGAAATAAATTATTTTAATAATGCTCAAAGTGACTAAAACACAGAAGCAGGAAGTGATGAAATATTCTTTGATTCTGATTGGGTTAAAACCTCTGCACAAAATATACAAAAAGCCTATATAATTTCAAATAAAACATTCATTTCTTTTTTTGTATTTTTTGTATTTGTTTTGTTAATTGTTTGTTGTTTTGTATTATGTAATTTATAGATTTGTTTTTGTGTTTGATTGGACCTAGCCACCGAGGACTTGTGCCTCTAAGCAGGTCGTAAAATAAATTTATTTATTTATTTATTTTATTAAATAAAACAAAAAAATAACAAATAAATAAAAAAAAATATATATATATAATTAATTAATTAATTAATAACACATCAAATTTATATAAAATATTAAATTTTACTCCAATTTCCATTCATAACTCATTCAATGCTCATATTATCCAAAGGAATATAAATGGATTCGACCATCCACCGTGTTGAAGAGATAAAATTATTAATGAATAAGCACGACCAATTTTGTTTGTGTTTACAAGAAACTCATTTCAGACCTGACGATAAAGTAACTTTAAAAATTTTTAAATGTTTAGAAAGGATTCAATTTCAGGGGAAAAATCAAAGGGAGGTGTGGCAATCTTTGTGAAAGAAAATATTATATCTAAAACTATCCCTCTTAATACTAGCTTCATTGCAGTAGCTATATTAATTGAAATTCCAAATACACTTTGCATTTGCAATATTTATCTATTACCCGAAACTAATTTTAACATGATAGATCTTGAAAATTTATTAACTCAGCTGCAAAAACCATTCCTGTTATTAGGAGATATTAATTCTAAAAATCCTTTATGAGGAGGTAATCAAACGAATTCGAAAGGTAAAAACTTTATCTTAAACAATATTAAGTAAATAAAAATTTTATAAAATGTTTTTCAGGGTATATGTGTCCAAATTAAGATTCTTTATCAAAGCACGTACCCAGAAAAAAATTCGGTCAAACTAAAATTTGGGAAGGGGCCGTGGTCGTTAGACCCCCCCTGATTTTACCTCTATATTATATTGCAACACTCTAATAATCATTATTTAAAAAAAAAAAACAAAGTTCATTCATGGTTCACTCAGCCAAAGTTCAACTCCCACCAGTCTTGCTTAACCAGATCGATTCTCTCATCTGCGACGGTCAAGGACAGTATAGTAATTATATCAACTCTGAACTCAACATTTCTTTAGGTCACGTTTAAAAAGTGAATTAAATAAAAGTAAATAACCTCAAAACAAATTTTAGTCAAAATATACTATCATCTACAAATATAATTAAGACACAAATCGGCAACAAAAGAAAACAGGGATCGTAATTTTTATTTATTATATTATAAAAAATCTAAAGATTTTATAAAAGATAATATTTTTAGATGACGGTTGATAACGGTTGTGGACTGCTTTTGAATCAAGAGCATCCGATTGGCTAATCTTAAAGCAACTTGCTAACTTACCCGACATTTGGGGTATTAATATTTGTGAACGCAAGATGGGCACCATCTATAATGCCCCAGTTATGGCCTATTATTAAAAAAGTCATTTAAATACACTAAAAAGAGGAAAATAAATATAAATTAAATAAAAATCGGATTGGCAACTAGAGGCGGGGCAAACACAATTTATGAATTTTTTATTTCCTTTTAATAGGTTTTTTGTAAAAAAAATAGAAAAAATTTTTTCAAACAAAAGTTGTTCAAAATGATGAGTAGAATTGTTTTGCATCTAGGTAATATTTCACTTCATTAATAGTTAAAGTGATAATGTGATTATTCTCAAGATCTTTAAGGGGGTTAAACAGGGTCTAAAATAATTTTTTTTTTTTTTGTAATTTTATTCGTGATCGATTAGAATAAATTATGTTATAGTGAACGATTCAATCTCTGAATATGGGGTAGAGGGAGAGGAGGAGAGAAATGGAACGTTTATAATCAAATTAACCTAATATGCAAATAGGCCAGAAAGTGGTTGCAATTACAATCTGTCCTTCAGTTAGCATCAATTGTTTCCTCATCTAGAGGGTGAATAACAGATAAAGGATTTTATTGGTAGACGAAAACGTCGAAGGAATACTAAATTTGATTTGATAAAATCAAAAGGTATAGTAAAATGAATCCATGAAGGTTTTTATTTTGGACATGTATTGAATAACTAAAAATAATTTTAAGAGATTAGTTTATAATTTCTGTTTATGTTACTGGCAGAGGTTGAGTATGAAAATTTAGCGCCCTGGGAATACTATATATACTTCCCTTTTCTCGCTTGGACTCTTAATGTAAAGAATACGTTAAAATTTCACTCAAAAAAAAAAAAAAAAAAAAAAAGTGGAAAATTTAATAATTTTTAGATATGAAAAATTTTATTTGTATCAGCTGTGGATTATAACATAAGAACAAAAGGCACCAGAAAAAATTTTAAATTACATAGGAGTAACTAAATTCTCTTCTTTATTATTAATATGAGGGTGCCCCTTAGGAGGCTCGAAATAATAAAAAGGGGGCTTGAAAAAAGTCAATTATTGGAACCAATATAAGAATTTAAATTTTTAATGAGAAACACAGTTCTATTTAATAAAACTTTAGTATTGGAGTAGTGAGACATAGAGTCTAATCAAAGCTCTATAGTCCCCACCCACGTTGCCAGTTTTTCACTCCAGCTGATTGTTAGTGAGGCCCAACACTTGGCACGGCAACACTGCTGCGTTTGCTCTGTCCAGTACTTAATTTATCTTAAATAGAGTATAGAGGACGGCCCAATTTTTGAAAAGGCAATTCCTAAATTCCTAAGGACTAATAGCAATCTGAGAAACTCCAAACTCCAAAATCCAAGCCACTACAATAGTGATAGAGAAAATAATTTTTAACAATAACATTTCTTTGTCTCTTGCAAAAAGGGGATCAGAAAACGGACCTTGGATTCGTGAACATCCCGCTCTGCAGGGCTAGTAATTATTATAATTTATTTCTTTTAGCCATTGTTTCTTTATATATATATATTACTAAATATATAGGTATCTATACATAATATTCTATTGCTATATTAATTTGGATGCCTGTAGGCCATCGATAGAGCAAAGCCCTTTGATTATTATTCTAAATTCAATTAAAAAAAAACCCCTAAGCCCTGGAGGTGGAAACTGCTGTTGGCAAATAATAAAGGAAGGGTTGAACAGAAAATAAAAGGTTCGAGCAGGAAAACAAACTGAGCTGATCGGTGGTCTAAGCGCTAGGAAAAGAAGATTTATTTTCCCCGTGTCAAAGGGCATTTATTCTAAAAAAAAAAAAAAAAATTAAGAGAAAATTCCTCTCCAATTTTTTTTTGTCCGGGAAAAAAAGAGAGAAACTAGCTTACAAACAAACGGATATTTTTTAAAGGTTTCGACGAGCGTATATCTTTCATCAGAGTAAAACTATACGGGCGTTTTCTGAATTCTAGAGATGTATAAAGAGATAAATAGTAGTAGTGTCTGTGAGGCAAAGAAGCGGGGGAGATAGCGAAGCGAACTTATGAATGCCTTGGGACTTTATGTTAGGAGATTCTTCAAATTAAATTTTTTAAATCAGCCCTCTCCCTTAGTGCAGGGGCACCAAAGGTCACTGATTCGCTTCCCGTCCTGAGCGACAAAAATTTATATTCTATTATATCAATCTAAATGGCCTTAGATGCCGAAAAGGCCTTAAAAATAATTTAATTCAAATTAACAGAAGATCCTCTTACTAGTTCAATAAGTCAATTTTTTAAATAGCTATAAAATTAACATATTTTAAATATATTAAAAATATATCGCGTGTTAAAAATAATTTTAGTCGACTGTCATGTTCAATTTACAATTGATACATGTATTATTATAATTTTGATAAATCAGGTTCAGACAAGCGCAGAGAGGATGCTGAATTGAAATAATAATAACTAAACAAAATAAAAAAAAAGCAGGAATTTATTTATTTAATGGCCTAATAATTCAAACTTAAAATAATGGATATTTCTTTTTTTTTTTTGTAAAGTAGAGATTCAGAAAATATAAGCCTCATTTAATAGAAACAATAAAAAGGGAATATGAATGTAGTGAGTTGGCTTTTATATATAAAACAAGAAGACAAAATAGAGAAATTTTTTAAACAATAAAAAAGATTCATTTAGGAATATTAAAATCTTAAATTATTGATGTTGTTTACTGCTATATTTTGCTAGAAAAATAATCTCTATAAGTGTTACTAATGCTGGTATTAGGCCGAGCGGACTAATTTCCCCTGGATGAGAACCATAATCGAAAATTGATGGAGTAATTCACTCTTGAATTTTGAATCCAATGATATATAGATTATCAAATTAGCTCTGGTAAGAGGGATGAAATCTCAATATAAATTTTTGTCTTAATTAATTATTAACCTCAATACCAGTAAATAAACCCATATGAAAATTTATTGCCAAGTTATTTTCTATTAAATGGTGGAAAATATATTTATTATCCTAGGACCCCTGTCAAAAGATGAAGAAAATGCTCAACACAATTATTTAATAATTTTATATTGGCTACCAATTGATTTAAATAAATAAGGGTGGATGGTCTCAGATGCCAAAAGACTTTTAAAAAAATTTAAACAAGATATACGGTACAGTCGAAAATTTGTAGTTATTCTCTATTTAAAGATTAATCCAACCATAGTCGTAGTCAGAGATATGAGGGTCCAAAACCCAGCCTCCCAAAATCTCAAAAAAAAAAATAAATAAATAAAAAAATGAAAGTGAAAAAGAAATTTAAATAAAATTTTAATTGTTAGAAATCAGCAAAAAATATTCTTTAGAATTTAAAATAGAGCTACAAATTATTTATAACTAAGCCCAAATATAGATTATCAAAGAAGCCTTCGGCTCTGAAGTTGAAAAAATAAGTTCTTTCAGTGTTGACTTGGATTAATAATTCCACTACCAATTCAGATATATGAACAAAAATCTTGTTTGCCGTCCGCACATCACACAATTTTCTGTTATTTAAGGCAAGTGTGATATGCTGTCATACCAGATTTTTTTGTGTCGGGCCCTTAGTCGAGCTAATCTATAAGCCATATATGTATGTATGTAAATTTTTTCTAGAAAACAGCTCTAACGATTTTGATAAAATTTGGTTTATTTACCATTTTGCGAGAAACATTTTTTTAGACTCAGAGGATCTCAAAAAGTGTATTTTCGTTGAAATCTTGACAATGATTTTTTTTTGCGATCACAATACCTTCTCTATACTATCCGATCCAACAATTTTCTTGCACTCACTGAAGAGAGAGAAATTAGAGAAATTTCATGAGGAGCAGTTAAGCTTTTAATCCGGATATAAAGATCCTTAAGTTAAAATTCATCTTTTGTTAAAAATTTATTCAAATCAAAACAGTGATATTCTTCCTGGGGAAGGAAACGGAACCCATCCCAGTACTGTTCCAAGAAAATTACTCTTAAGAGTAGCAGGTCTATCATGATTGAAAAGATATCTTGAAAGTAGCAAAATCTATCCACTCAGGTCCAAATAAAAAAAAACTAACAAAAAAATAAAAGAAAATATTAAATAAAATGGCTTCTGGGTTCCATATATCAGTGTTTCCCAACCTACAGTCGGCGGACCCTTGGGCTTCGCCGAGAAATTCAAAAGAGGATAATTGGAAATTTATTTCTGCAATTTTATGATATGTAAAATATTTTATGGTGGTTATGTTGTATTAATATTCGCTACAGGAAGCTCACAATACCAAAGGAACACTGAAATATATATTTCTTGAATAAACTCTCAGAATCCAAATATATTAGATTATTGATGAAGATCTGCTAATATCAAACAAAATTTAGAATTGTCCTATTTATTTTGATGCGGATGATAGTTTATAAAATATGCAACAGAATAATGTTGTTGCATTTTTTAAAAATTAGTTTTAGAAAATTTTATATTCGTTATTATTATATTTAATGAGTTCAAGAATTGAGTATAAATAGGTTGGTGTAAAAGTGAAAATGTTTTATAAAAATTAAGAATTCATAAAATATAGATAAAAAAAATGTATTAGCAAATCGATATATATTAGCAATTAAAAAAAAAATGGAGAATAAAAATGACGTGTTAGCATGCAATACGAATCTAACTTGCTATAATAATTCAATTTAGTTTTCAAAAAAGTTTTAACTCAAACATATTTATCCAATTACATATACAAGAGCATAACGAGCGAACGGGTGATGATTACCAAGTGCAATTCATTAAACAAACAAAATGTGAGAAAAAAAAAAATGTTTAAATAATGAATTAGCGAAGGAAATGTTTCAAATCCGCCACTAACAACTTTGCCTTGAAAATATAAGGCGAAAGACTATGTCTTAATAATAAAATGAGTTGAGTTATGATCAGGTCAAGGGCTTGAGATGAAATTTTTTTATTTCTTGATTAATTAAAAATTTTTCATATAGAAATTTAAGAAATTGTTTAAATTAAATTTTAAAAGAAATGTTGAAACCTATATATTAATATCATAATTAGAGGCCGGATTTTTATACAAATTACAAATCAAAAAATTTGATGTGACTAAACGCACATCACACAACTTTCTCTTCCTAAGATAACGAAAGTTGAGTGATATTCTTTCACACCAGGTTTTTTGAGTCGGCCCCATAGGTGAACAAAATCAAAATCGTTACGGTAGTTTAAGACAAAAAACCAAAACCAAACGTAAAAGAGTAAAGGGGACGGATACGCGTTAATATATTACAAAGATCATCTAATACATAACCGTTTTATGAATTTTAATCAAAATCGTTAAAGCAAATTTTCAATAAATCATCAGTAAAGTACTAAGTACTAAAAAAAAAAAACTAATTAAAGACTTCGATGTAAAACCAGAAATTAAGGGAGAATAATTATAGTTCATAAGAACTGATAAAAAATAAAATAAAATATAATTGAGATCTATTACCGCTGAAACAGCTACATACAAAATTTGGATAGTTAAGCCAACCATTCTCAACGATAGAGAATATGCGTTTATGACGTTTTCCTGATTATAACAAAAGAGCAGAGCCGGATTTTAATAGAAAGTTTAAGGGACAGCCATCCTTTCATCATAATCATAATTAATTGAAGTTTCCGTTGAAAAACGAAAAAAAAAATAAAAGTTTTAAAAAAATTTCAAAAAAGATATTAAGATTCAAAGAGAATAATAATCAAATAATACAAAGAGCGTTATTTATTATTAATAATAATTTTCCAACCCCTAAAATAATATTTTCTCAGCCCAATTCCTTTGAATTTCAATTTAAAGACAAAAACAGAAAAAGGAATTCAAATTAATTAAATATAAATTTATTATCAGTTACACTCAAAAGTAGACAAACATTTAATTCTAAGACTACGACCTAAAAAAAAAAAAAAAAATATCCAATTTTTTAGTCCGTTTTATATTATTTCCCTTTTTTTTTTATATATAAAAGAGAAGACAGGGTCAGCAATAAGTCTCATAGGCTGAGCCACGCTCACTAATGACACTGTACTATAAATTAACATCATTCTTGCTTATATATGTATTTTAAATATACGCTGACCATTAGTGTGCATAAATAGAACAATCAAATTAATCAATTAAACCTTTTTATTGAGTTAATACTCCTGACTTCTTCTCACTTATAATTAATTATAACACAGCAACAACTCTCTTCTTTCAACTTTTTTTTTTTATTTAGATCATAAAACAAAGTAGTAAAATCAATCAAGGATTTGCCTTCTGGATGTAAAAGATTTTATTTATATTAACAATTATTAGTAAGGGATATTTTATAAATAATTAATAATAGGATTGCTAAATTAATGCTTAAATAATCTTATTCCAGTTTTGATCAAATTAGTATATGAATCAACAAATTAATTTAAATCTGGGATAGCCTGGCGATGATTGATATAAATAAAACAATTTGTGGTGAAGAGGAAATAGGCGTAGACAGCCAAATAAAAGTCTTAGTCCCTTGAAATGCGAGATGTTTAGGATAAAATTTATTCATCCATCATCAGACACAGTTTCTGATGGGAGACAGTTGCAACCATATAACTATATTCATTAACTATGTATTCAATTGTTATAGATGAATACGGTGATATGGTATAATTATTTTTCAAAATAGTTGTTTGACCTAATAAAAGATAGAATCAAATGAACTAAACAAAACTTGGCAGGCCTTTATTTAAACTAACCACGCCTCCTTCTCCAGGGCTAGTAGTATAAATATATAAAATTTGGCATTTCGTTGTGTCATATTCACTTGATAAGAAATATTGGCTATTTGAGTTATTTAATAAAGGACTGCTAAAAAACAATCTATTTTATTTAAAGTTTTCCTTAGCATCCCCCCTATAACTACCAATTAGGTAGCCAAAATAATTTATCGGTTAGGATGGGAAGCAAACCACTGACCCTATTTGTATTATTTATATACTATAAACTTTATTACAAGATGTCCTAATGTATGTCAGTCTGTGGACATGTGTAGAGCAAAATTGGTCAAACTTATTTAACATTCAAATAAAAATTATTTTATCAAGTTTTACTGAATTTTCTACTGAAAATACATTATAGATGTTAAACGAAAATTGTTCAATGACAAAAAAATTTTTCCTTAACATGGCAATGTATGATAAATAAAATGACATTGATAAAATGCCATTTACTGCAGGTAGATATATCCCAAAAGTTGATAAAATTTAGATTAAAATATGATGATATTCTTTGGGGAGATGGTCGGTTATGTGGTGGTAATTCATTTTGCCTTTGACGTCACTTCAGTGAACCTTGTTGATCCTCCCTTTTGTTCTAAGCTTTATTATGTTTTTAATTGTATAATTTATCCCAAAATCACGTGATAGCAATCAACATCATGTAAAGTTAAAATTTATCTTATAATGTGTTTAAATTAATTGCGACATGTTAATCTTCAATTAATTTGGACAAAAATAAAGTCTTTAAGAATCAAAACATTACATCTATTGTATTTTTAAAAGTAAACATTTGTAAATTAGATAATTTAACCAAGAAAAGTTTGTTATGATTTAAAAATATATTTGTCACACGGCTATTTTTATATTCTCAAAAATAATTTTGTTAAAAATGGATGTGAAAAATTGCACTCAGTTTTATTTCATTCGCCTCTCTAATAGGGTGGGATATCGTTTTTTTGAAATGTTCCAATATTTTTCTTGTTATTGAACTTCAATCTCTTAAATGTAAATCTTTTCAAGAGAAGAATAGGAAAAAAAAAAAATAGAAATTGATGGGAAATATAAGATATTTGTTTAAACGAAGTATCAAAAAGAATAAAAAAAAAAAAAAAAAGGGAAGAAAAATAAAAATGAAAGTTGTAGAATTTACCTAGAGAGAAGTCGGCTGAAATCTGCAAATGGTGTTGTTGAATCATCATTGCGGTGGCGTCTGCAAAGAAAAGAAATGGAGATGATTAGAAAAGGCCTCTATTATTATTATATTATATGTTAATTAAATCTAGGATGGGAACAATGAGATGGATAAATTCCTTCGTTTTTGCTTGCTTGGAAGGTAGGCAATCCAAATGACCAATTGGGCTGAGTTATTAAATCTCCCTAGAAAATAATAATTGAGTATCTGTGGTAAGGAGTAATTAATCGTAATGAGTTGGTCATTTGGTTTGTCTATCTTTCAAAAACCAAGCACTAAATGCTGCTGCATGCCCATTAATTAAATCAAGGATGATAATGATTGTGCAGCAGTGATTGCCAAAAACAACACAATATACAAGATGAGAGCGCTTATAAGTACATGGAATGGGATGGGCATGATCGCGATGATTTGGAATCTAAATCCCTAGATCCGTTCCAGGATTTTGGATTTGGAGTGAAATTCTCTTGGCTAGAAGGATTTAGGGTCAAAGTGCAAATTCTTTGAAAGGATCTAGGGTTCGGATTGCTAATCCTTTTTCCCTGGATCAATAATTATATTTATTCATGGCATGTCACTGCTGGTTCTTTCTCCATACTTTCATAAATCAATAAATAATTCGGTTTACTTGTTAAAGAATATATCCTATTTTCTATATAATTTTAATCCAAAATAATTAATATAAATAAATAAGGACGGAGTTTAAATGCCCTCAGATGCCGAAAAAAAATCCAAAATAAAACAAAACAATAAGTGTGTAAGGAAAAAAATCTTAATTCGATGGATTTATCCTCAAAGGATCGGATTTAAAATACAAGATCTGATCCAGGATCCCGATTTAGATACAATTTTTGGAAATCAGATCGGATGGAGGATCGCGATTATTTTCTTTCTGGATAAATGGGAAAATGAATATAGAACGTTTTTTAGAGTATTTTAGAGAAAAAAGTCAAAGAGATTAAATAAAATTGCAGTTTTCTCTCTCTAATGAAGTATGTTTATTATCTTATATACAAATTAAATTTTTTATCATTTTTTTAGAATAAATCTACTCAACCGATTATTATGAATATTGGTCTAGTGCTGAAGACACACCTCTTCATTATATTATCAATGATTTTCAAAATATTTGGCCAAAGGATGTTGAGAAATTTGTAGTCCGCGATAAATATTGCAGAGTCTTTTTTACCGCTCCCTGAAGACCGATTCGCTTCAAATTTTAATAACTTCTTAGACACTTTTAGGGCTATAAATTTGTAAAGCTTCATCCTTCTCCGATGAATGGTTCCAGGGATATAAGCCAAAATAAAAACTAGATATACATATAAACATATGCTCACTAAGATTTTTTTAGGTCCTTTTGACTTGAAATGATATTTTTAAAAATGGGGATTAAATTTTACATGATCATAATACTTTCACTTTACTATTATATATAATACTGCGGGAAAGAAAATATAATCTCTTAAATTAATTAACAAGTAAATGTTTTGTGCTTTTATTTTCGTAAAAAAATACTAATTTTAAATTATTTGTTTCAATGTCATAAATATTCAGTATAAATTGGATAAAAATCAGAAAAAATTAATTTTTTTCCCGCGGAATTAGAATAATTTATCATTTTACATACGATGAAAGGGAAATTCATTCAAAAAAAAAAATGTAAAAGGATTAATTTTAATACTTACTTTATCTTAATTAAAATAATATATTATGACAAAAAGAGTTTCAATTTTAAATTTGAACCCCAAAAGCATAATTTATATTATTTATTATTACAGAGTATATATTAAAAAAAGCAGAGACGAGAGATTCTCTCTTATTTTGTCCTCGGTTAAAAAAAAAAATATTTAAATAATAATATTAAACACTTTGATCAAAGAAAAAAACGTAAAAGAATCTCATTTGGTCGTAAAAAAAAAGAAAGATGGGGTTTTAAAGTGAGGGGATTAAAGAAACGTGATGCTGTGAGGCGTTGTTTTAGAGATAAGCCCTGTTTGTAAATTTGCGTAGATAAATGATAACAGATAGCTGACAAAAAGGAAAGTTTTTAAAAAACAAAAAGATCAATTAAATTTACTTAGGATTATCACAATAAGATAAGCTCGAGGACGATTAGTGCAGAGAGTAGGATTGCTGAGTCTACGCTACGGAATTTTTTATTTTTTAAGTCTCGGAAGTTAAAAAATTACTTAAAGATAAAAGAAATACGATAAAAAGAATAGTTTAAAAGAATAATAAGAGCAAAGGTGTAACGAATAAACGGAGAGTTACATTGTAAGAGTAAAAGGTCAAATGAAATATCTAAAAAAAAAAAAAAATATGGAAACTAAATTATCAGTTATTCTTGAATATTTCAAAATATTAAAAAATAAATGTTTTTTTTAATTCTTTATGGCAAATATAATATCTATATACGTATATAAAAATGAATGTTTCTTTCTTTCTTTGTCCCGTATAAACTTAAAAACTACTGGCCCGATTTACACACGGTTTGTGGTAAAATGGTCCGCGTTATCCGCAGAAGGTTTTAAGTAATTGAAATCCTCAATCTGACCAGTAGAAATTTAAGGGTTTTTTTTTTTATTATTATTTTTTTTTTTTTAATTATTTTAAGAAAATCGAATCTGTTTCTATGACTAAAAGCATAATGTATATATAGACGCAAAAACTGCTGTGATTTCACCGCCATAATTATAATTTATGTAATCCAAAACACCAAAAATATTAATGTATAACACATCACACAATAACTCCCGAGGCTGACACATAGATGGCGCCTCTAATGAAAAATCCATATGATTTTTAGAAAATACCACCCTTCAAATGATAAATTTGATGACAATCCGACCATTAATTTACAAGTTGCAGTAGTTTTAGTTTCGCTACTTTGACAATGCACCGTGTCCTAAGTCGTTGGCAATGATGGCAAAATTGCAAAAATTGAAGTTCGAATTGCTTCCCCATCCACCGTATTCTCCAGATCTGGCTCCCAGCGACTACTACCTGTTCGCAGACCTCAAAAGGAAAGAGATTTGCGTCAAATGCTTAAGTCATAGCCGCAACAAACGCCTATTTTGAGTCCAAAGCTAAATCGTTCTACAAAAAAAGACATCGAAAAGAATGAATCGTTGGAATGGATGTATCACTCTTGAAGGAGACTATGATGATGAATAAAGTCGAATTTTGCAAAAAAAAAAAAAAAATATTTTTTTAGCAGTTAACTTCGGGATTTATTGAGCGATGTGATATGTAAATATCTAATTTTAACTAAATACAATAATTGATATCAAACTTTTAATTGGGTTCATTTAATCTATATATATATATATATACTCAAATCTAGCAATAGCATTGCCGGGTAGCTATTAATTATATAAAAAAATTTTATTTTATTTTTTGATATTACGAAAAATACCAAAAAATATTAAAATCCAGGTTATAAGAGCTAAGGCATTTATTAGGGAGGGATGAGAACAACAAAATTGTTAATATAATTTTCTTAACTTTGATGGAATTTTCCAACTTTAAGAGTTTTTAATCAAATTTTGCAAAATGCTAAAATTTCTAATTTGCATTGATCTTATCTCCCCCTCCATCTAATATATTATAATGGCTACCAATTAATATAAATAAATAAGGAGGGAGTCTAAATGTCCTTCCGGAAAAACTTACAAAAACAATGAATTTTTTAATATATTATATTTGTTATATGTAAAAATATAAATAAATTTGTTATACTCCATATGAGAAGCTGAAGAGACTTTAAAAAAATTTCACAAGTTTAAAATAAATTAATGGAGTGCCAATACTCCTTGATTTTTCCAAAAAGAACTTGTATATCATATAAATAAATAAGTCTTCGGTTACGAAAACATCTCACTTAAATAATAGGTAGATGGATCTATATGGCCCAATGAAATATAAGAAAGTTTAAAATCTGAGATAGAATAATATAATTGGTGAGAAATCTGTTATATTATAATCCTAAAATGACCAAGGCAGGCTTTTGAGTGTCGCGTCATGATGACGTTGTAAACATAGGTTGCGAGCAAAGTTTGGGATTTATTTCTAAAAGGTTAGGTTAACTAAAAAATATATATATATTGGGGCGGAGGGTGCTGATAAATGAATAATTTAAATTTTAGATTTTGAATGAAAAAAAATATATAAATATAAATAATTCAGAGCAGCTGTTATTTATTTTTCAATTTTATAGTCATTTTCATTGGATGCTTAGTTATTGAAGAGAAAATGTAATGAAATTGCATTGCTCTCTCTTTCTTTTTCTATCTTCTCGAGTGTCTCTTTGATTTACTCAACTATATAATTTTTAGATTCAATTTAATCGGATGATATTGGAATCGTAAGTGTCTATAAAGGCAATTCGCATTACTTCCGAGCCACTTGCCCAATAGAATTTTTTAAACAACAGTAGTGTAATCATCAATCGGGAAAGGGGTTGAAAAAGAATTGGTGGGAGTACATCAATATTTAATCTCCTTTGTACTCCTCATTTAGAGAAATAAATAAATAATAAATGAAAGAATTTACAAATAGGAAATAAGAGAAACAAAAAATTTATTTTATTTCTTCTTAAATAAGTTTTTATAAAGATTAATATCGCTCCGGGAGTATTTGGGAAATGATGGGCGAAATATTGATGAAATAGATATTGCAACAATGGAAATTTAAGAGAAGATATGAACGACAGCAATAGTGGATGACTTGTGAGATTTCAATAGAAAAAAAAAAAACATATATGCATTAATTCACCTTTGTTCAGTGTAGATGACGTCACATATAGGGCATGTGAACGTGATTTCAAGTATGAATACTTTAGCGCACTTGGAGTGAACAACGTTAGAGGAAAGTCTGCACACTAACAATAAAGTTGAATAACAACCATAGGTAATTGGATTCTAGAACAGAGTCGGAATTAAAATCTACGTTTCGATTTAAAAATTTAAAGAAAATAAACAAGGGAAAACGAAAAAAGAAAAAGAATTTGAAATAACTTAGTACCATCAAAAAATTTTTCAAAAGACTTTTTTTTAACAAGATTAATGTACAATTCTCAGTCTCACACCTGAGAAGTACTAAGTTACCAAAACTAAGGCTGGCATTTTTCTCCAAACTTCTAAGCCTTCTTAGTAATAAATGTCAGGCTATGAGACGAGCCGGTTTATTTTACTTTTTGGTCGTATCTAAGTTTTAATATAGGGATAAGGCAAAAAGTAGAGATTTCCGCCACTCTACTCTCTCTCTCTCTTCTGGGGAGAAAATGGAATAAAATTTAACAACAGCCCTTTTCTTTTAGGAAAGGATTATACTCTAAAAGAAGCATATCAAATTTTGAGGCCCCGAAGCAATTTTTGTGGCTCTCAAAGAGACTACCCTATATTCAAAGTTAAAAAATTGCAAAAATAATGCGAATTTTCATAACAATAATAAGAAACACTTCGCAAAAAGAAAAATTTACTCTAATGCATGATTAATATTTTTTGCAGCCTTCTTGAAAAACAAAAGTGATTTGAAATTAGTTTGACATTATACATTAAAATAAATCAATAAATTAGATTTAAATTTTTAATATTAATAAATATAAAAAAGACAATTTTCTGAATTATTATAAAAAAGAAAAAATAATCAACTCAGGTGGAAAATATTATTGAGGCCAAAGAGAAAAAAATTAGAAGGGATGTCCTATATACCAATAAATAATATAGTATATGGCCTGTGATGAAAAGAGATGTTATTCTTGATGAACGCAACGTTCCAGTTTCGCCTGAATGGTCCAATTTGTGGTCATTGTGGTCACAGATCAAAGAACAACAGGGTCTCAAAAAAAAAAGTGTAGAAAAAGTGACAGGTTTTATTATAAAATATATTAAACTTCAAAACTTTGAAGTAGATTAATTTGTTCTAGGATTACTCTCTCTCTTTCTCTCTCTCTACAAAAGGACCTTAACTCTCCCTCTCTGTTACGGAGAATCTTTTAATTAATTAATGACTCTTTATTTATGATAAAATTAAAGGATAATCCTTTATGAATGTTAAAGTTAGATGAGAAAAGCTATTTATTTATTTATTTACATATTTTATAACATTAAAAGTATCCATCTATCAAACTGACATACATATAAAATTAACTAACTACTATGTAATATTGTTAATTGGAATGAAAAATGGGAGGGAAAAATTCGGGCGATTCTAGACAGGCCATAGAATATTTTATCAATTCAAACTGAGCGTATGACGTGTGAGTGGCGACACGCTCTTTTCTAACAAATGGAAATTAATAGAACAGGACAAAATGGTTACATGATGACAGCGCACCTACATAGGATAATAAAGAGCGTGTCACTTGACATGTGTCATAGATAAAAAAAAAACTATTTGAATTCCTTAGGAATATGTAAATATTTAATTCATAAATAAATAAGGTCGCAATTGAAATCTTTGTCATCTTCATACTTCAAATAAATATTATTAGTAACAACGAAATAATGATTATACTGTTTTGAATATTAGATAGGAAATGAAAATAAATCAAAGGAGGAAGATTATTGCCATTGTGAGAGATATTGATAAGTCAAGTACCTTTTGTGATATTTGATAGGCGAAAATCAAAGAATAAAGAGAAAATTAATAATCTTCTTGACTTGGATTTATACGCCTGAATAAATATCCGATAGAGTAAGTGAGAGAGAGATGCTCATCTCTTGTTCTGACATCTGAGAATCCCCATGTGAATGGATCAATTCTATCATAGAAATTGCTCTGCCAGAGAACTTGGCTTCAAATTTTACAATTTATCTAGCAAACCATTGAATAAAAATCATATTCCAATTTATATATTAAAATATCCAATGATCTGAATGATATAAGAGGAAATAATTTAAAATGACAGGTAAACCTGGCAATAGCAGTAAAAAGGCTTTATGAATTCAATTAGTTATCGTTCTATACCAATGCTGGCGAATCTATAGCACACGTGCCAGAAGTGGCACGGATTAGATAAAGAGGATGCTCTGCCAAACCTTTTTATAAAGGAAGATAAAATTCGTAGAATAGAAAATTAACTAATTAGCCGGAGAGAGAAAAAAAAAAGAAAATTATGACATAACAGGTTAACCCTTCAAATATTATTAGTAAATTTTTGATTCGCGTTGGTAAAAAGATTCACCACCCCCTATATTATTTTACAGTACTATCTTAAAACATAAAATAACCTTACCTAGAAGCTCTTAAAAATATACCGAGTTATTTCGAATTAGTCGGATTATCCAATAATTTTATGATTATTTGCCTTTCATCTTATATATTTTATCGATTGTTAAAATTTCTAAAATTTTTATTTGAATTTGATTTTTTATTCAATAGTTTGTTAGGAAAATTTTAAAATTTCGTAATTTGATTAATCAGACTCTTTAGATAATCAACGATTAATTGGCTAACTATTAGCAACGAGTAAACCATTGAGCTGGTGGATAGCTATTTATATATAATTGATAAAATACCCGATTTGCTAGAAATTTTATTCAAATTTTACAATTTTCCTATCAATCTGAATAGGAAAAAAATTCTTCGATCTAGATATAAAAATTTACAATTAATTATTAATTGAATAATCGAATTAAACTGTATCAATTGGTAAAACTTTATTTCTTACTAAATATTTTATAATCTTTATAATTAATATATTAATATAATATAAAACTCAGCATATTTTTAAGACAGCATATTTTTAAGACCCGTGTGTAATGTTATACTGTGTTTTAAAATATTTCTATGGTTTAGAAGGTCAAAAAGACCCACCTCATGGTCAAGAGGTTAGATATTCACATTGTCAATATATTATATAATAGATGGCTTAGAAGCCAAGGGGCGTGTGTTCCCAAGTTGTCCAATTTAAATCAATTGAAAACTAATTGTTAAAAATAAATATGCCTGTATAAGTATCGAAATATATATATATATCGTTTAAAGTATATATAGCCCAAGATAAAAAAAATAAGACCTAAAAATAATTGTACAAAATGTAATGGGAAGAAAACTGCTTTTAGGAAATGAGAAGGAATTATTCCTTGGAGCAGAAAAAAAGGTCTCGCTTCAAGTTCTAAGAGTCAGTAGTTCGCTTTCTGTTCTGAGCGACAAAATTTATTTAAATTATATTGACAACCAAATGATTTAAATAAATAAGGACATGGTCTAAATGGCCTCAGATGCCGAAAAAAACTGCTGTAGCCCAAAAAAATTATAAGATAAAATTATGATCTCTAGATCATCATGAACTCAAGAATGCAAAAAAAAAAAACAATTCAAAAAGAAGGTGTGTCTGTTTCTTTGATATTTTGAAGAGAAACATAGGGAGTTGGTGGAGGGGTGCATATGTTTCCCTTTCTTCAAAAAAAAAATTGTTTTCCATATAAAAACCCCTAATTAATAAAGAATGATTCCGTGTGAGGATTAAAATTCGCAACAAAAACAAGACTTCCTCGATTGACATGGTCAAGCAATAACAAATACAAATATTTTAAGGAAATTGGATTTAGAATCGTAACGCATATTCAGGCTGAGAAAGAGAGTATACCTATTCTAATAGTTATTTCATATAAACTTTCAAGTAAAGCTTAACGAATCAGCTGAAGGCAGAGAGAATTAGCAAATATTAGAGGGTCATCTCCTGTGAATTCCCTCTCTCTCTCTCTCTCTCTTGCATTATCATTAGCAAGTGCAAAGAGAGAGGGTGCCGTAAATCTTAGTTAAGATTTCATTTTATGCTCACGCAGTCTTAATTTCGCCCAATTACTAGACTTGATGAATTTCGGGACAAAGTCCTATCATCAAGAGTTGGTCATACTCACTCCCCTACGGTTGCAACTTGGTGACATACAAATTAATTATTATCAACCAAGATACAAATTAATTTATAAGCTGGGATCGTCTCCTTCGATTTAATTAGTAACTTCATCTTTAGAAGTAGAGGATGTTACAATTCAATTTAATTAATATTAATAATATTAAATTGAACATTAATTAATTGTGAATCTAAAAGGAGAAATTCTCTGAATAATATTCCCATATACTTATATGAAAAAAATAATATAATAAATAATAAATTATATTTGGAAATAATAGACTATATGGATCATTTTATGAAAAGATAATTATATAGACAATAAATTATTTAGATAAACTTTAGGTAATATGCATAGTCATGTCTAAATTATTTATTTATTTATTAATATATTAATCGTTAATAGTAGAAAAATAAAATAGAATAGAATAAAGCTTTATTTGAGGCAGGGCCGATAAGCTCCATTAGCTCATTTTAATATTTTTATTGCATCAAAATTTACATAAAATGCTTCCCTTGCTTTCACCTATTTCCAATTGGCAGACATAGGGAATCTATTAAGCCAATATATTTAAATTATATAAGATAGAAGCACGCATGATGCAGGGTATTGTTTCCCTGATGAATATTTTTAAGGAAGGAGCAGCTTTGATTTGATTGGGTAGCATTCCAATCACTTATCGAGGTGGCAATGATTGATCCCGTACACAAGAACGTTTTATGAAACCCGTGTATGTAGATGTATCGCGAAGATAAGTTCTAAAAAGTTTTAAGCCTCCTCATCAAGTCTTCTTAAGGCTCGTATACGTTAACATACGGCAATATACCCTCTTTAGTTTTAGTTTAGTAAACAATATAGCAATACGTGAAATAGGGATATAACACATCATTCAATAAGTCCCGAAGTTAACTACTAAAAAAACATTTTTTTTTTGCAAAATTCGACTTTATTCATCAACATAGTCTCCTTCAAGAGTGATACATTCATTCCAACGCTTCATTCATTTCGATGTCCTTTCGACGATTTATCTTTGGACTCAAAATAGGCCTTTGTTGCGGCTATGACTTGAGCATTTGACGCAAATGAGTCTGCGAACAGGTAGAAGTTACTGGAAGCTAGATCCGAAGAATACGGTGGATGGGGAAGCAATTTGAACTTCGTAGCCAACGACTTGTGACACGGTGCATTGTCAAAGTAGCGTCACTAAAACCACTGTAACTTGTAAACTAATTGTCATCAAATTTTGAAACATATCATTTGAAGGGTGGTATTTTCTAAAAATCATATTGATTTTTCATTAGAGGTGCCCTCTATGTGTCAGCCTCGGAACTTATTGAGTGATGTGTTATCAGTGACTGAACAAGCGATTTTTTAAATTTATTTTTAGGGAAATGTTTAATCACTTCAAACTATAGAGCCCCGAACACCCGACTGCATAACTCTGCAAGATCAAACTTCGATCAATAATTATTCCAAGACACCACCCCTTTACATCGACAATATAGATCAGTGTGAATTCCATTCTATTTAAGAGTCTACTATAACCGGCTAACATTTCCTTAGATTTAAAAGGGTTCTCAAGTCCCAAACTTCTAAGTTCAGAGCTAAACTCTCCTAATGCATGATTCAGAATAGCAATTGAATTATTTAAAATTTCCAAGGTTGGGTGGATATATATTTGCAAATCATCTGCATTGTAAAGGTAATTGCAAATTTTTATTTTGTTGATGACAAAGTAAGTGAACAAATGATGCTATTGTATACTTCGCCTTTTTTTCTTTCTTTGTTTTTCCTGCTATTCGAGATTGGCATAGAAAATAATAGATGCGATCTAGAGAGGAAGTTAAATAAATTTTATCGCTTAGGCCGGGAATGGAACAAATGACTAAATGATAGTGAAATCAGTTTTGTCTGTATAGGGGAGGGATAGGACAAAATAAAATATAAAGATGAAATTAAATCAGAAAATAAATATTCATACAGAGATTTAACATTTTGACCAGCCCCTTCTAATTTTTAGTTTTACTTAATACTTACTATAGATTGCATGAATTAGTTCGTGTTTGTTTGTTGGATTTTTCGATCAATTGGTCTAGGCCTTCTCTAGAACAATTAAATGAAAAATCCCTTAGTGTTGGTTATTTAGGTAGCTTACCTTCCGAAAAACTCGAACTATTATAATTTATGCAACCCATGTATATATAAATACTAGCATCGGTTGTTTTAAAGTACGTATACAAAAATAAAAAACATTTCAATTAATTAAAAAAAATAAATAAATAAATAAATTATTAGAAGTAATGAAAAAGGATTGAAAAGACAGCTACATCTAGTATTTAATGATTTATAAAGATATTAAGAAAATATTAAACATATTTTTCGACCATCTAGAACTAAACCAGTTCAAACTACAAGACTTAAATGCTACTAGTTCAGACAAGTGGAAGGGGAAATAAATCCAAATAAAGATATACTAAATTAAAACTCATTTTTATTTATATAAAAAAGTCAAAATAGTTCTGAATTCCAGAATATATAGTTATAGGTGGTTCCAATTTAAGATAGCCAACTTTCATTCATATAATAATAGATGAAAAAATAAGGGGGAGGTCGATCGGTGACCGAAAGGTGGGGAATGGGGATGGGGAAAAGAAAGGTATATCCCTCAAAAAAAAAAAAAAGAAAAAAAACAATAATTTAAGAATAACAATTTAAAAAAAAAAATATTAAAAGTATTTAATTTAATAAAATATGAACGTGTCGTAGGATACCGCGGATTTGGCAGGTACTCGTCAGAAAATAAAAAACGTTTTGAAGAAACGAAGAATGATAAGAAATGGAAAAAATGTTGTATATAAATAATAACGGCAGCTGGAATAAAAAAAAATTTGTTAAAAAGATGCGGCAAATTTTATTTCTAATGGAATTTTTTCTTGAATATGGTTTCTTTTAAAATCTTGAGAATGATATAAAAAGTGAAAAAATTGTAAATTCTAAATTGTTAAAATCTAATTTCGTATACGTCTAAGTCCAAAGATGGTATTAAACGAAACCGAAATATCAGAATGAAAATAAAAGTAAAAAATAAATAAATAAACATTGGTTTAGAAAGAAGAAAGCTTAAATAGTGGTTCACACTATAGAAAACAAAAGTAATTTATTATCAAAGTTTGATTTGTTTGCATAATTGGGATTTATTAATTAGAATATGCGTTGGCGTAGGTTTACGTCCCATCTCAGCGTCACTTGTTGGCTTTTCTAGGTCCCCGAGGACTTTGTGAGATGTGTTTCATATTCCCATACCACTCTCACCCCCCCCCCCCCCTCTCTCTTATCGTGTATATAAACACAACTTGGCTAAAAGCTCTTTCTACTGTTCGACTTTGCCTGGAGGCTAATCGCTTTTGCAGCCTGACTGATTCTCCGATAGATGTGTATTCAGTATGTTTATTTACTTTGCTACGAATTTTTATAGGGTATATATATATATATATATATATATATACCCTATAAAATATATATATATATATAGTAGGGAATGAAATAGCTAATCTTTTTACCGATCGAAAAGAGAAGAGGAAGGAATTGTAATCGTATCAAATTTACAATGTGAAATTTTGATGGACGAGTATGAATATGATTTGATTATTTTTATATGTGTTTGTACTTTCTTACCAATTAATTAAAAAATAATAATCTAAGATTTGTTATATATTTTCTTAATTATACCAACTTTAGATTAATATCACTAAACGGGAAGTTTTTTTATTGATTGCATTTTTTAAATTATTTATTAAAGTTTTTTTTAACAAAAGTTAAGTCAAATCTGAATAAAATATGTATTTTTGAAGTTTTTTAATAAATTCCTAAGTAAATAAAATTCTAAGAATAAAGTACTTTTTTGGGTTTTAAGAACGTGTCCAGTTGTTGTTTTTAAAATGATTTATTTACCAATCGTGATAAGGTTTCGACATAAGTTGAATCTTCATCAAGTTTTAACAGAAATCAACGTTTTGACACAAAAAATGTCTTTATCAAGTCTCATAGAAAGACAGAAATAAATCACATTTTAAAAAATAACACCCATACATGTTCTAAAAACCCAAGTATATAATAATTCCATTTTACTTTATTGTAAAGTTTTTTTGTATATATGTATATGTGATATTATTTATCAAGTTCAAATGAAATGCTAATTTTTTGGCAGAAGTATATTTATAAACAGATAATTATTTTAGGATATTATTATTTTAGATTATTAAAAACACTCGATCATCAGAGAGCTAGAAAATAAAATTTATTAGGATTAGGTAGTCAGAAAAAATTAGATTAATTTTTATAAGAATATTTATTGGTGCTCATTAATATTACGTCATATATTTAGGTGTTCGTTTATTTTTTTTTTCTTCCATGACAATAATCACTTGCTAATAAATTTACTTCTGCCAAAAAATTTTCATTTTTATTTTAACTTCTTAGAGTACTTATTATTATCTAATTTGAGTTAGTTGATTACGTTATGTGTTAGTCACTTCATTTTATTTATTTTTGTTAAAATGCATTTCCAGGTCATGATATCTACAAAAGGACGTGTTCAGATTGTATGAAATATATTAGTCCTCCTCCTTTGGCTTCAGTTCGCCCCCCTGGGAAAATAATTCAATTTAATGATTTTGAATATGAAGTTGGAGAAATTGGTTAGTGGAGGTTCTCGGGAGGGAAATGGATTTATGTCCATGTTATTTCATTTATTATACCGACATAGACATATTTATTAAGGTTTCAGTAATAATTAAAATTATTAAATCTAATTCAATAATTTGTATTTGTATGTTAAAATTAGAAATTATATAATTAAATAAGTGTATTAATAAATTGAATCAAATTGGCCTTTCTGTTATTTCTCTATTTTAGAGAGAGAAAGGACTCATACCGAGGGGTGCATAAATTTGTTCGTTGTTTGCTAGAAGGGAGGCAATCCAAATGTACACAATGGATTTTGGGATTAAAAACACCAGACCCTGTTGTTATTGAATCTACCTGATAGTAAATGAGCATGCGAAATCCGTTCTAGATTAGCTCTGAAGCAATTAAACTACAAATCCATTGCAGGACTGGACATTTTGGTTGCCTACCTTCCGGTAAGCAAAAATGAACAAAATTATACCCCTCATAGTAGAGACTACTCATTGTGAACAGTAGTTAATATTTTGAAGTATGATTGTGAAAGAGGTCTAATGTTTTGGAAGTAAATTCAACTTTTATTACATCAATAAAATTTTATGAAACGTAAAATAAGAAGACAGACAATCCTTTCATTTATTAATTATTACATATGAAAATCGCAATTTGTTCAAATTCGTTTGAAAATCTTTACCGTTAGTCAAATTCAGATATTTGTAAAAATTTGAATTTTCATATAAATCCGTTAAAATTAATTTCCTCTATACGTGTACTTATTTCATTCTGCTTGTGACACATTAATTGGTAGATGAAGGTGTTTGGAAACACCTGCGAAAATTTAAAAAAAATTAGAGGGCTCATCCTTATCCTCCACAGAAGAAATTATATATAAACTTAATCATCTACATTTTTTAAAAATTTATTTAATGTAGAGGATTTTAGAAATTCGCCTTCCTTGGGATCACACATATAATGCAAGTGGCCTACAACAACCTTGTGAGATTATTAAAAAAAAAATATATAACCGTATAGATAGTGAAATAAGGCGAATATAAATTAATCAAATCAAATCGTTTGATTTTCATTAAATGCCATCACTCTAACTGATATTTTCATTCATCCTAATATATACTCCAACTACTTTGCTCTCCAAATAATTATTCAGTGTATAAATAGTAAATTCTCTGATATAATTTCGTGTTTGATCAAAATTTCACCAATATTGAAATGGTTCTTTATTTATGTTATTTTGATGTCAAAACTGATATATATATATACAATTTAATTTGTTTTTCCTTAATTCCTATTAAAACGGCAAGTAAATAGAATGAATGTAAATCAAATGAAATATGATTTTAATTTCTTTTTAACAAACATATTCATGGATATTGAATATCTGATTCATCTTGTTTCCACTCGTTGAAATTGTATTGACTCTCATTCGCTCAATCTGCTAATGATATCCAATTCATCAATTCACCTGGCTATTATTTTTGGTTATTTTCAATAAATTAAGAAAGTCTTGTAAATTGAAATTGAAAGATTTTAATTTCCATGTACAAAGGAATATCAGTTAACATCTAAAAGATATATTTTGTCAATATATTTTAAGGTTGATTGGTGTGTAAAAGAGCCGAATGAGGAGAATTTTCTTTTCTGACAAGATTGAGCCGGATGTCAAATAGACAAAACTTCTAATGCACCCTACTGACTAAAACCGATACGCATGAAAGCGTTCTATGATTATTCCTTTTAACAATGTTTGCTTTATTTTGTTCTTTCAATCAGTAAGATCTTTACGATGAAATAAATCAAATAAAAATAAAAATAAATAAATACTTTCTATTTAATTGTAGTTTAGTGGAATCAAATACAACTTCTTCAGGTATAAATCTCAAAGAGAAGTACATCTAAAGAACTACAATCTGAATGGATAAGAATAAACAAAATTACTTTATTTGTTAAAGATAACAACTGTGAAAGTTTCAATTCCAAAATTCTTTTAATCAATTGGGTTTTCGTGATTGGTTTCTATCAGCTTGCCAAAATTAATCGCTTGTTCTAATTACGGATGAAATTAAATATTTTCAAGTTAATAATAAATTTAATTTTTAATCACTCGAATGTTTGTTTTTTTAAGTCTTTTTCTGAGGCCATTTAGACTCCGTCCTTATTTATTTAAATTAAATGGTAGCCAATATAATTTAAATTTTTATCGCTCAGGACGGGAACCTTTGGTAAGTGAAGCCAGACCTCTACTCTAATCACTCAAATGTTATTATAAGGAAATTTCCTATACACATCGTGAAGAACAGATCTGGCCAGTTCATAACAGACCGTTATGAAATTTACTTTATTCTTACTATTTTTTAATTTTGATAAGACTAAATTTAAAAAAATTCTTAAAAGTTTAAAAAGAATCATAATTCATACATTATGGAGTTTTTCTTTAAATTCAATAATTAATCAAAATTCAATTAAGAAAATGTGACTTTAAGTTTACAGATGTGTACTAAAAATTGATGTAATTAAGTAAATAGAAAAATATTTTTTTTTTTAATTGGTTAGGAGGAAGTCTAAGAAAATGTGTCCTTAGTCTAAAGATGAATCGACCGTGAAGCTCCTTTCTCTGAGGACAGAGGTTAAGCTTTTGATCAGTGATTTACTTCGATATTCTGAGAGATAAAAGTTATTTAAATTATATTGGCTACCAATTAATTTAATTAGAGAGTCTGAAAATGACTAAAAAAAAAAAAACACCAGGAAAATATTTAAATCGTATTATAAAGATTTATCAATCAAAATCCCCCAAATTTGGAACTTTCCTCTTCTTTGATTGGTCGAATTGGTAGAATATAACGCATTTTCGGTATAAAAAATTTCTAGGCCATAAATTGGCAAACCAGACAAAGGCATGGAGGGAGTTCATGTTTTTGTGTTTTATTATATATATAGAATAGATATGAATATTTATTTTAATGTGAAAATCCAGGGCTTAGAGGGATGTAATTTATGGTATCAATTTATTTCCACTTATTAAAATAAAGGAAATCGATTTAGCTTCTAGGCAGTAAATTTAAAATTACTCTTATTTAGGTGACATGACAATGCACCGCAAAATGAAGGAATAATCTTTTCCAATGTCAATTTTATAAATTATTTGGTTGATCATGATTTAATCCAGATGAGAGAACATAATTTTAGCCACCGAATTTTGTGAGCGTGAGTACTCATTTGTGAGATTTAACAAAATCGCTCTGGCAGGCAGGCCTTTCAAGAGGTTTTACGGATAGTTTAACAATTACGAGTAAAAACAGTGAATATTTAAATATTTTTTTTTTTTTTAGAAAATAAATTCTCATTAAAAAGAAATAATTAAATATATTTAAAGGTCACCATAAAATGACCATTAGAAAAAAATTTTTTATTATTTGTGAGAATGAACATGTACTTCTAAGCTGACATCACAGATATTATGATTTCTAACGCTTGAGAGATCTGAAGAAGGTCCAATTTGCCGAAACGTTATACGCATTGAAGGCTACTAAGCTTAGATTTAATTTCCAAATAATAACAGCCTTCATCTATTATATTATTTAAATTTATATATGGAAATGAACAGGTCGAGACGTGAATGTAGGCCTAGATCTATTTAAGAATACTTTGAAAAATGCCTTTCTAATTCAAATAAAATATTCTTTTGACTATTATTCTTAGTATTATGTAAAATATTTTAGTATTATATCGCCCAAGGTGAGAGAAGTTAAGTAATAAGGTAAAAATATCCTAACCATACATAATATTAGTATAATATAGGTAATGAACCCATAACAAGTTACATATAATGATTTGTCTCTAAAAAATCGGTAAGATAAAATTTTGCAAATTTTATTGCAGGAGAAAATTGCAAATTAAACCGGAGAGCAAAAAAAAAAAAAAAGATAAAATGATGGTAGCAATCATATATGCTTCGACATTAATTTTAAGCAATTCTTATATTATAAGGTGAATTAGAAATGGCTAAAGAGTATAATTAATAAATAATTAGTAATATTGAATTGAAATACCTTAATAAAACGATGAGAAATAAGCGGAGTCCGAGAGAGGCAGACCGGGTGCCATGATGGAGGCCTATGAAATGAGAAGGCGTTGGATTATTTACCAAAAGAAACGTAAGTTCACTACTTGATAAAGGTTTCCTCTTAACTGATCTGGGCAAGCGTCTCGACCTCCCTCCAAAAATGGCGATTTTTGGCGCCTATGATTTCCACCTCTTTGATTGGCTAATTTATCAGGAGAAATGGGGTGCAGAGAGGGGGAAAGAGAGAGAGAGAGAGAGTGAGAAGGGGTGAAGAGATTGATAAATAATTATAATAATTCAAAAAAAAAGAAAATAAAATTGGAGGGGAGGACTCCCACTTAAGCTTCTCTAATTCTGTTATAGTTGTAATTGGGAATGAAAGCGGACGATCTTGTGTGTGTGTGTGTGTGTGTGTGTGTGTGTGTGTGTGCCTGCGTGTGTGTGTGCCTGCGTGTGCATGTATTAACAAAATATTTCACAAACAAAAAAGTTCGAGGTTCAATTTTGATATTTAAACTAAAATAAGATTTGTCATTTTAATTTTTTTTTTTTTTTATATATAAATTTTTCATTAAACATTTTTAGTTTTCAAAAGTTATAATGTACTCATATGCCAAAATTTGGACATGTAAATCTTAAATAATTAATATTGAAAAAAAAAACCCAAAAATGAATTTGTATTTATCGTCTTTGTTGACATCTAAAATCACCCATTTTTATAAAAGTAATTTCTTCACAATTATTCAAAATAATCAAGCCAATTATAGAATTTCATTCTATCTTTAACATACTTTACTACTCTGAATGAGGGATAAGAGACTTACAATATCTTGAAAATGAACGATTGTTAGGCACCGAAATGTCGAGAAACGAGTAAGTGAAATTCTTTTCATATATTATATTATATATAGAGGATATATGCATTATTAAATATGGTGAATGCATGAAAACCTTTTCTTTAATAATTTATTTAGGCATATATATACTACCAACAGTAAGATTTTTCTTGATTGATTAATCATAAAACAAGACTGTATTTTCATTTTATATTTTTATACTATTACAATTTACTTTAAAAGTAAGAATTAAGTAATAATTACTCTGTTTAAAATGCAAAATTCACTGATATGCAAAAAGATCCGCCACTGTCATTAAGAATAAATAAGAATTTAATTGCGTTAGATTCACAAGTGTTAAAAACAACATTTCCATGAATTTCTAATATAGGGATCATAATGGAAAATGGCCGTTTCATTTCAGGAAGAATAATTAATATATATTTCACAAAGAAAAATTACCCTGTCGTCTTTTTTCTCTATTTACATATTTTGATGAGTAAAAGATCCTGGGTGATGAATGACAATTCCATTATAAACAGCTCATTTTAATTATAAAAATTTTTTAACGAGTAGGGTTTTCCCTGGAGAAGAACTGTTCTTGGTATTTTGAGCTGATTCATAATAATGTATAACTATATAATAAATACAGCATAATGGTCAGAACGATGATAGTAATATGAAATATTCAAATCTGCCAAGTCTATGAGGATCTAAAACCGTGTTTATTAATATATAAATTGTATTTTCGGGCTAACTGTGGTTTATTTGTATTAAATAAAACGTTTCTCTGACCTTCTTCAGGAACAAATCTAAGAGACTTACATCTAGAGATCTACAATCTGAAGTGAGGATCTCTTAAAGATTTTTTGTGATTTGTATCTGAATTGTACCTAAAGAAGGTCATAAAATGAGTGGTCGAAACGTTGTATATAATACAAATAAACCATAGTTAAACGGGAAATTCATTTTACATTTATTTATTAATGATAACAACTATGAAAGCTTTCATTCCCAAAATGTGTGCATAACTTCACAGAAAATTCACAAAAATGCCCAAATCTCCAACATAGTTTGCCCGGTCTAAATTTAATTAAATAAATGTCCCAATTTTTATGCTTTGTTTTAAAATTCCGTAAAGAGGCTGGAAATATTATAAGGAAAATAAAATGCGACACACAGGTAAATACGATGAAACACAAATGGTAAATACCAAAACAAAAACAGCAATTTAATTAGAAAGACAAGGACTGGTCATTAATGGTTAATAACTTAAATCTGAAGAAAAAAATTTTGCTTTCATTAATAAAAACAAAGATCTATTTAAAAATATATTCTGTTAGCGATGAAATAGAGATGTAGAATATTATCAATAATATTCTCTTAAACAGGAATATCAAAATGATTTCCTGAACCAGAAGTACATTTAGAAAAAAATTTCGTGAAGAATTCAAAACGGTTGAGCAAAAAATTGGTTGCCCAATTTTATAATATCTTCCCCCGGGGCACTAGAACTCTCCCTACAAATTGGTAACACGCTTGCGAGTTCAATTGAGTTGGACACTCCTGCTCTAAAAGATTTATTTGTAAGACGAAAACTCTTTATAGCTATAAAAAACATATAACCCAAAAAAGGACTAATGATAGGACAATAAAATTGGACCGAAATGTCTACTTAATACGTTCTATCTTTGAAAAGTAAAAGGGCTCGTAAAAAAAAAACGTGAGCCACATGAACTGAATCTTCCATCAATTTCATGGGGTTAAAAAAATGAAAAATATTTGAATGTTAATAAAATTTCGATTTATTATAGAGCGTGACAATATTTGATAAGCTGGATTCGTTAATGAATTCAATCTTTTTGTTTTTAAATAAAAAAAAAAAAGTTAAAAAAATAAAACGAGTATTAAAATATGTGTATAAAAATGTGGGCGGTCAAGGTAGTCCATTGGCCCTGATCAGTACAAGACAATCAAGAGTCTTCTTGACCTCTCGATTTTATCACCAAAGAAATAAAAGGAGGAGGATAATTTTCATTTTATGATAAATCGAATGAGAATTAATAAATTTAAAATACTAATGCACTAAGACACTAAGTGAAAGGAAAAAAAACCTGGTAAAATTTTTTCCATTTCCAAAAAACTCATCCAAAAAAACGATTTCAAACAAAATTTGATATGCATATTTATATTTCAAAAACAAAGGAAGTCCTAAAATTGTTTAGAAAGTCTCTATTTTTATATAGGAAGAGATTAGATTTATGAGTGTAATTTTGTATAAATAAAAGTTCAAAAAAATACAGTAGCTTTAAGCTTAAATGACTAGGAGAAAATGTAGAATAAAAAAATTATTTAAAGTTGAGCATATGTTATTTTTAAATAACCACTGTAAATGATAATATTAAATAATAAATAAGGTAAAAATTTTTATTTATTGGATTTAAAAATAATTGTAAATAAGTATAGTAAAAAATGGAAAATTGGCAAAATTCAGTGAATCTTTGTTGGATATGTGGGAGAAGACTTTCTTTCTAATTTGAAAATGGTCCAAAAGGGACCGAAATGAGAAAAAAGAAATCAAAATAGTTGTTTTCTCCATTTTTTCAATCCTTTATATATAATATATATATATAAATTTTACAAAATTTGAAATATTTATTTAAAATTCATTTTTCAATAATCCAATTCTACTTTTTCTCTTAGATACCTAAGTTGTATATATGTATGACTAACCGAGTTGTTAAGATGAAGATGGATTCATGCTTTAAATTTTTATAATTATTTATTATAATTTTTAAAATTAGATTTTATTATCTAAAAAGATTCACAAACACAAACAAGATTTGCAGTTTATCTTCTTAAATGCAAAAGCATGGCTTCATCCATTTTCGGTGGACTTATCATAATAATAATCAACTATCACAATGATTCCCTTTCCAACTAACGTTTGACTATTATTATGGGCATCATCGAAAAAAGTTCAAGATTTGCTTTTGCATTGAGTAAGTTAAACATAAATCATTTTCGAAACCTCTTGTTTGGATTAATGAGAGATTTTGATAATATATATATTTATATTTTTATTTATTTATTTATAATTGGGAAAATAATAAAATAATAGAATTTTCAAGTATAAAAGAATATTTAAATTTCGTTTACTTCAAAAAATTAGCTATTTAAAAAATATAAATAATGTTTAACTAAAAGAAAGAAGATAAAAATTTCCATATTGCTGACTTTACAAGCCCAAGTTGATCTCAATATCAACACAAATTGTTAGAGATAATGACATATTCAAAAACATAACATATATTTCTTTTTATAAATTATTAATATAAACCTTCAAAGCTGTGCCAATAAATTTGATATAATTAAATCAAGTAAGTTATTTGAAAGGAAGCAGGAGGGATGACTATTTTTCAAAAAACTTATTTGATTTATTTTATATAAAAATTATTGGCATGACATTGAGGGTTTATATTAATAATTTATAAAAAGAAATATATGTTATGTTTTTGAATTTGTCGGTACTTCTAACTATTTGTCCTGATGTTGAGAACGACCTGGCCTCGGCATTGAAAGAAAAAGTTACTTCAATTTTCTCCTTGCTGCATCATTAATATATCTTGTAAATTTATAATGAATTAAAAAAAGTAATGTTTAATGTCAATATATAATAAGATTTAAAGAAATTAAATGAAATTAGAAAAATATTTTATAAACTCACTGTGAATGATGATTAGCTTGACATGAGTAACGAAATAACCTCACATATTCATAATTAAAAGATAGAAATCCACTTTATTAATTAAATTATTATAAATATTAAACAATAAATATAAAAACACAAATTAAAAAATATTTGAAAATGCACTGGTATATAAAAATTATAAAACACATAATTGGCATTAGAAAATGAAAGAGAAGCCATCAAGAAACACTCCATGGAATATAAAAAAAGAAGATAGGAAAAGTATAAATATAAAAAAGATCATGGATTAATAAAATGACTAATCATATAAATGGCGAATTTTTTCCAAATAATAAAAAATAAATAAAAAAAAAACTAGCATTATTATTATAATAGGGATATTCAAATTAAATGATCAGTTATTATAATAGAAGTTTAAATAAATAAAAACGTAGTTAACCGGTTAATTTAAAAAAATTGCCAAATTCATGTCAAATAAAATGATAAAATAAAATTTTGTGATAAAGAAAAAAATGTCTAGAAATAATCAGTCAATTGAAATAATCTATTATCTTCAATGATTAATAAATAATCGAATAATTATAAGAGCAAATGAATATGTCTAATAGCTATCTAGAGACTGTACCCTCAAATACTTATAATATAATTTTTATATAGTGGAAATTAATTTTTAAAATTAAATTAATATAAGTAGAAATAGAATGAAATAATTAATATACTGTATAAAGATTTAAAATTTAAAATATTTGGGAAATAAATGAGAATGAATATAGTACACACTTATTTGACTTATAAAGCCTACCGATGAGCAAAAAGATTAACATTTCAAAGAATATAAAGGTAGAAAATAGCGTTCTTTTCAAAAATTTTATCATATATTGCGGCTTCTTGGCTTTCCCGTCAATTTTAAAATATGTCCTTAACTATATATATGCTTAAAAATTTTCAACACTAACTCAATTCGTTGTGGAGTTTGCGAAGTAAAAAAAAGGCC
>JAAAKE020091677.1:0-20588 GCA_010014785.2 Anisolabis maritima | reverse complement strand
AATTAGTACTAATTCAGCAGCGACGCAACTTCGAAAAAACGCAAAACGAAACGACGCAAAGCGAGGTATTGGTGTATTAGGATCTGCCACTAATTATAATATTTATGAATTCGATATTTTTCTATACAGGAAAAAAAAGCAATTAGTCTAGTGCACTCTTTCAAATTAAAAACCATTAAATTTTCAACAATTTTCTAATGTAGAGAAATGTCAATCAGAATAGATTATTCCTGTCAATATTTCATGGCACCTTCACATTTAACTGCCTAGTCGGATTAATACAAATGGTCTCATTAATAAAATATGCCAAGAGTCAAGAATTATTTTAGTAATCGACTCTTTTCCTATCCAAAAGGTCAAAGTACTACAAAATGTTTATTATTAACTAAGAGATTCCATTAAAAATCTAAGGAAACTATATTTATTTCTTAATTTTGTCTAGGAATAAAAACAATAAAATAGTCAAAAATTAGAAGACAAAAACATAAATGAATTTTTAACTTATTTCGATCAAAATAGATTTTATTAAAATATTTAGTAAATCTATTCTTAAATATTTTTCGTCAACACGAAATGCATTATAGTCATTTCTATTTAAATAGACAATTGAAATTCCTTTATTCTCGAATCTTCATTTCATTAAATGCCAAAAAATAATTTATTTCTTAACAAAAAAGCATCCTCAATATAAACGAAACTCAATACTTGCAAATTACTTCATAATTTAAGGGTCAGAGGTTCGTTTCCCGTCTTGAATAATAAAATTTATATGCATTATATTGAACCATTTTATTTAAATAAATATGCACGGAATCTATAAGTCCTTAGATGCCTATAAAATAAGGACAATGAAAACTCATTCCTTAAAAAAACTTTAAAAATATTTTCAAAAATTATATGTCTGGTGACTTATCGGGCACAAAATTTACAAATAATATTTATTTCTTCGAGTAGCCTATGATGTCCGTACTTGAGATGCACAATGAATCGAGACCGCAACTGAAGTGAGTAAAAGTGGATGCAATTGTAATGCAGCCTAACGCTGTCTACGTCATTCAATCAACAATCAACATGACGGCAGAGTATTCGCATTTCACGCACACATGTGTGGGTATTGCCGACACAACCTACCTATTTTTTAATCTAAATTTATTTAAAGATTAATTGGATAAAATTAATTAATCTTTTTTATTATCAAAATAATTTTTTTATGACTTGAAATGTTAAAATATTCATTAACTTAAAATATGTAAATTAAATTTCAGACCATATTTCAATTAAATTTTTATATTATATATATATATATATGACATTTTATGATAAAATAGAACTTATAACTGTGGAAAAATCTTATAAAAAATATAGAATAAATCTTTCACTTGAAGCAGTGAATGTTGTAGATAAAAGAGCTAAACAAATATTTATTTGTATTTTGCCCTTCTTTTTTTCTTTCTTCTCCATTCTTTTTCCTTTGAAATTATATCGAATTTGCAGAAAATCTTCCATCCCTATAATAAGAGGACTGGCTAAACCAAAAAGCTGTGGCTGTTTTTCTCGATTAGTGATGATGTATCTTCGAAATTACTCCTCATTAATATTTCGAATAGTCATATTCTGTTCTAATAAAAAAAAGACAAATTTAATCGGCTGGAGGAGTTTTCATAAATAATAAATTTTGATTATAACAGAAGGTCCCCCAAAGCTTTTTACCAGGTTTAAAAATATTTTAAACCGAATAAAACAATTTCTAAAGTTTCGATATTGTTTCGTTAATCTTAAACATTGGGTAATCTATTATATCCACTGAATGTATAAGTATACTCTGATATCTTTACATACATTTTTGTTTGTCAACAAATGGAGTTTCATTGTTGCATGTTACATGAAAATCTATAAATAAAAATAAAGTCTAGCTCTATTTTATCGTTCGATTTGTTCGATTTGAATATAAATAAACTCTAAAAGTAGATTATTTCCATTAGATAAACTAAATATATTCTCTTTTAATGAATAAATACTTAGTTTATAATTAAAAATACATAATTGAATTATTTGAATAAATGATTATTCTTTGAAATACCTGACCGACCTCAATTTAAAAAATTTAAAAAAAAGACAATTTTAATTTAATTAAATTATTTCTGGTAAATGCTAACAAAATTAAATTTTGGTTGGAATGATATTAATATTAGAAAATATTAAATAACTTCTGCTCATAATCCTAAGGAGGACAAGACCATATAAATGGTCACGTTTTCACAGATGTTCCCTCTCATTTAAATGAAAAGAGAAAATTACAAGTTTTAATTAGTACGAATTTCAGGAAAAGTTATTTTTTTCAGCATCGGTTTCGAATATTCAATATTAATATGATTTTTATGATGCCATATTTATTTAACTTCATTGGTAGCCAATAACATTTAAATCACTCCACCATCAGGACGGGGAGCGAATGATCTACCCTTGATCCGATTCTTTGGACTAATATTAGCCTTTTTGATAAGAAGCCAGGTTAAATAGCTTTAAATTAAATTTTACTGATTCATAAGCCTCTCTCTTTATAATTGAAGTTAGAGGCGCAAGTTAAATATTAAAATATATTATTTATATATAAAAGAAAAATACTGAAACATCCCCTAAAATATTCATATATAAAATGCCATTTCAAATCGATTGAAATTTTTTTTATTATCATTATCAATGAAGCTTAAAATTGGTCGAGAAACAGAGTGATTATTTATATTTAGGAAAAAGGGCCATTATTCATCACTTGGGTGAATTTATCTCTGTCCATGGATGGCGAGGATTAATGGTGCGAAAGGGCAACCGAATGAATGAATAAACAACTTTTGTGTCTTTTTCATTAGCAACATCTCCTCCGCCCAAAGATTCGTCAGCGGTTCTTTATCGTATGAGAGGAAGCAACGGAGCTGTTTGTATCCTTCTACGTGTTGACGGCCTCCTTGTATTTAAGTACAAGACTAACATTGGCGAAGAAAGGGTATGAACTTTCTAATAACTTTCTAATAATTATATGAATAAAGAATTCAGAATGAATTAATCCTCAGTAAGAGAATCATTTTAAATAAAGACAAAAAAGAAATATTTTATCATAAATTTTTTTATTATTAAATTTTTTTAAATTTTGCTGTCCATTTTTTACTGAAAATCAGAATTAAATTGACGGTCAATTTCAAGCCAGTCGTAAGGTTTGTTGTTTCCCTTTCAAACTTGACAACTGGACTGACAGTCACATAGGACTTCAAACTGCTTTTCCAATTCAAACCCCTCCAGACACTTTTAAATCATTGTATCATACTATGGACACGACCAATTTGAAAATGAATGGGCATCTTCAGATCAATGGATTAGTAAAGTACAATCAATTTTATAGGAACAAATGATAGACCCTCTCTAATTTTTTAATTTAATTTTAAAAAAATATTAATATTAATATTCCTATCCCATTTCGTTTTATATTAAAGTATCCATATGATTTTGAAATGAAATTTTCAGTTCCCTTGTTTAAAGACTAATTTTCATATACCGTTTTTGTTTATTTGATTCTATTTTCAGATAATAACTGCTCAAGGAACCTTATCCTTATAAATATTTTTTATAATCTAAATCAAATAGGGAATATTTTATAGACATTACTATTTTCCTGATTTCAGGAATCCGATTTATTTATACCTGATGAACCGGAAATATCAGGACATTGTACAGAAGAAAGATCGACTCTCACGTTACACTTTAATACTTATTTTTTAACATTCAGCTTTTTAAAAGTAAGTAACTTGATTACAATTATTTTTTTTTTTTTTTCGTTTTCAATTATCTTAACATTAATTTAGCACCCTATTTCATTCACTTCAAGTGAATATCCTGGGATTTATTTATCATGATTCATCATCTGGTCGACAAAGTGAAGAGTCTTTGTGTTCAATCATTTGAAGAAATAATGACTTCCTTTAAACTTTTCTCTTCTCTTCCTTTTCTCCATTTAATTTTGAAATTATAGGAGATATTCAATCTCACAAAAAGCTTAGATGAACTCCGCCCGCACAAATTCTAAAAGATAATCCAGGATGAAGAAATTCCATTTATTATGAGAAATCTGAAGCCTTATAAATGTTATAGAATTAAATTATTATTATAAATAAATACACGCGAAAGGAGGTTCAGGAATTGTTAGAGAATTTATTCCTGGGGCATTTATTTCATATAGCTGATTTTTACAGAGGAGGTTGGAGGTTATAAGTAAGTCAAATAGGTAGAGAACCCTTCTGTTTAGGGGGTAGAAATCAAACTATGTTAATTTGAGCGACCATAGGCAGATTTTTAGGCTTGGGAGTATAAATAAGTGAAAAATAACATTAAACACTTCAGGAAGTGTAAAAAAATGTCAGAAACGAGTATGAGAGTCGCATCACATAATTATTTACTTGTAACTTTTTTTTGTTTTTAGGCTGGTAAATTGAAATTATGACTAGGATAATGACAAAAAAATTAACATTTGAAAAATTAATACTGAAATCGGCCACTTCAATTGGTACCAAAAATCCACAGGAACCCTTTCAAACATTTCTTATGAATAGCGTAAATTAGTACACGGCAATTCGCCCGAAGAACGTCGTCTACCGAATTCAATAGTCCATAGAAAATCTATGAAAGCGAAGTATGATGGTTTTTTAAATGCGATTTATTGCGACCAGAATGGGCCTAGTGTGGGCGAGCTTTTAAACGAATCAATTATGCATGGAATAAAAATATAATATCACAGGGTGTTTTTTAATTTCAGACCATGTCACTAATGAAAGCTTAAATTGGTGGGGTTGTGAGGTTGGTTTGGTTAATAAAAGACGCATATGTAATATCCTTATAATGAATTTAGGGTAGGGAGATAATATCAAAATTAGTATTTTATAAAAGCTTTAATGTTTTTTAATGAAATTTTTTTATAATGAATTTTCAAGAGATTATTTTTTTAATCAATTAAAATAATAATTATTATTAAAATTGAAATGGTTTTTGTTAAAATCCACTCACACCGTTATAAACTCATTATATTACGTAGATAAGAGTAATTTAATAAAGAGTAGTAAATATAAATAATTTGTCGGCAGGTATTTGGTGGTGAGAGGTGGTATATCGACCGAATCGAATTACGTTTCAACACATCAGAAAGGAAATTCGAACACATCGATAAGCCAGGTGAGCAGAATGCAAATCAATGTATAAATTTTCATTTAGCATGAAAAAAAATTAATTTGATTTCAATTTCAGGAAAAATTTAATCTTTTATGATTTAATTAAATGTATTTCTAATAATTTTAAAGAAGATGGTTATTACGAGAATATAATTTAAAATAATTAAATTTCTCTCAAAATTTTAATTCACTGTTTTATTTTAAAGGAAAAGAAATACGAGTGAGGACTCCGAAAGGTCGAGAAGGGATGCTCTTCCCAACTCCTGTGGGCAAATCCTTTGTCTGTAATGATGAAATCTCAGTACCTCTTTCCGGCCCTAATGGATTCGCAGTTAGTCTTCTTCTCAGAGAACTCAAAGTGCAGCCATTTATTTTTAAGAACGATGAATTTGGTCCAGGTAAACAGTCACAGTCCATAAAATAGAAAAATTATTATATATAATTTTTTGAAATAATACTATACTATATTTAATGAAATTTCAATAAAGAATATGTGGAGTAGGAGGGGGAGGAACGGAGGGCTGATAATGTACCGATTAAACAGAGCGCACATGGGCACACCCGTTGTTATGGTAACCAACCACTTTGCCAGATTTTGACAAAAACATTGAACAACGGCTGCTCATTCACGTTGCAAAGTTGTCACTGATGCACAAAAATGGCAGTCGACCGCACTGGACTCCGCCGAGAGACGAGAGTATTGAAGTTAAATTAAATTGAGTAGTTTATTTTTGTATCGTGCTAAATTTCGACTCTTCTGTTTTCAATGAATCATCTTGAATCTGAACAACAATTTTGCAATTATATTTGTTTATATTAATTGGTAATCAATATAATTAATATGAATAAATTTTTACCGCTCAGGACGGGAAGCGAACCACTGATCTTGGGTATGTAAGACGAGACCTCTACCTCTGCACTAAGGGACAGAGCATTTGATTTGGTTTCTTAAATTCGTTTTTTAGCTCAGTTCGGTTTGGTATCCATACAATCAGTACTGAATTGAGCCGACAGAACCGAACATTTTTGCCAATTAATATTAAATAGGCTACAACGAAATCTTTTTAATATCTTTGTTTTTACCTTTCTATCTCCATGTATTTTTATAAAATCAAAATTAATGTTTAACAGAATACGAGTGTTCGGCGGGTGGCACCGGATCCTATCGCGATGAGACAGCACCCATCGCCGTTGGTAGCACCCTAGCCATCGTCACTTTGCTTACCATCACAGGATATGGTGTCTATCGTTACTTCAAGATCAAGAAAGTTCAGTACGATACCATGGAGTGAGTCCTTCCGCCAAACACCTAACAAGCCAATCACCAAATTTTTCTTTCATCTCATTTAATAGGGTTGCATTTCTTAAAATGAAATTAATCGGACAAATTTCTATTTTATGGGGAAAAAAATTATTTCAAATAATTACAATTTTTTTTTTAATAATCCGTATCCGTATTAGTTCTTTTAGGAGCTAGAGCTCCTTAGAAATTTAGCAACTGGATATGTCTAATCTGCTTTGGAGCAATGAATTGAAAACACCATTTATAAGAATCTCTAAGTCCGGAGAGGGAGAGAGGACTGCTGAAAGACCATGAGCAGGGAAAAATAAGCTAAAAAAATAGCGATAGGTAGATAGAACAATAGAAGGCTCCAAAATTCTAGCTATGCCGCTGTTTTTGTAGCTATAAAAGAGCTGATATTCTACAACCACTTCATCTTTATCCAGACACAAACACTTGCATTAAAGGGATTTTTGGGCAAAAATTAAACATTCGGAGTTTTCATTTTCAAAATATGCCACGCTGAAAATGTTTACTTTTTTAATTTTTTAAAAAAGTAACTTTCCGGTACAACCCTAATTCATTTTGAAAAAATTTTATTTTATATCATCCATGATAATTATCATCATATAATGAATATTAAAAATATATGAAATATTTTAATCTTTCATTTCTGAAAAATACATTTTTAAAAACGAGAAAAAATAGTAATCTAGGTTTTAATTTCTATAGTTAATAAATTAGTTCAACTTTTAGTAATTTATTTTTAAGAAGGATATATTTTTTAATTTAAAGAAAATAAAATCAAAGATATACCTAAGTATTATATTCTAGAAAATATTGTCATAATCTTATGACATAAATTTTGAATTAATAAATAAATAAATATATATTATATATATTTAAATATATAGAAATTAGAAAATTAAAAATAAAAACAAAACTTTTGCGCAAAATTTAGCTCAAATGTGATATTTACAATAGTTGGAATGAAAAAGTTGAATATTTTAGTCATTTGGTCAAAAGTAAAAAAACAGATATGATTACAAGGAAAGAATTTTTAATCGAAATTCTATAAAAAAAATTTGATGAAAAAATATTTGTAAAAATCATAAGCAATTTTAGTGCTTTTTTTGAAAACCGAATGCATATCAAAATGTCTTCTGATTTTTCATAAATATAGAGAAATATCTATTACAAATTTAAATGAATTATCTCTATAAAGGTGAATAGAATTTTTGGCCTAAGAAGGCGACAACTAAACATTCATCAAAATGAGAAAAAAAAAATTAGAAATTTATGAAAATAAAACTGTTGGATTTTAGAAAGAAAAATGTTATGAACAAAATTAATTTATTATAATTATTAAAATGTTTTTAAAAATTAATAAAATTCTAAATATTTTTTTGATTTGAATTTTTTTAGTATAAATTAATTTTCCGCACTGGCGGATTTCTAAGAATGAGGGTTTTTTCACTTACTCTAGGGGCTGTTCTTAAACTTTAAGGAGTAAACCTTAAAAATATCTAAATTGTTTCATACCTCCTCCATGTTAAATTTATTTTTACAGAATTTAATTAAATATAATTTTACGAAACTAGTCAAGTTTTCTAAGTCATCGAATCGAGTACACGCCTTAGGATCCTGTGATTTAATACTTTTCTGAGTATATTACTTCATTTCTCATTTTCTTGATTTATAGAATTAAAACTAAATTCAAATTATAAAACAACAAAGGAAAATATGAGAATGAGAAAAGGTCAATAAAAAAACATGCTGGTGGAACCCTGAGGTGTAATTAACCTCCAAAATAATTAAATAAAAGAGAAACAGAAGGTTGAGAGGAAAGAATTAGTATGAATAAAAAATATATAATGATAAAAATTCAAGGGGATATAAAATTTATCTTGTTGTTGTTTGAAATTTTATATTTGTTCCTCTTATTCCTTTTCTCTCCTGCTTTACTACTCTTTTCAGAGATCTGTCCACCCTGGAGCTCCTAGCGGTTGAAATTTACCTCCCCTTAAATCCGCACTAATTTTCATATTTTTGTTTTTTTTTTTAAATTCGTTTTTATCGTAATATAATTGTAAAAAAAAATGTTCATAACAAAAAAATTATATAAATATGTAAAAATTTAGGTTTTGTGAGTAGTTTTTAAAATTATAAATAAATATATAAAAATATACATATATATATGACCCTTTAAAAATATGTCAGAAACAACAAATTGTTGAATTTCTATCAGAAATTGAAATGTTGTATTTTTGTATTATTAATCGAATTTCGGTCAAGATAGCAAAATTCCTTCCGCATTTTTCGAATTTCAGAGCACTTTATTAATAAAATTTTAATTCACCTTTTGGAAGATCCAAGGCTGAAATTTTAAATATTTATTTATGTATATGATTTCAATGTATATAAATATAGAAAAAAATATATATATAAAGAAATATTATACATAATATAAATACATATAAAAAAAGATATTTTATTGTGAGATTTTCTTAAATTGCTTTATGTAAATACTTTTCGCAATTTGTCCATTCTTTTACTATTCTTTAACATTGTGTCTATCAATGAATGCATAAAAGGACACCAGCTGTAAATATTTATATAAAGCAAGTAAACTGTTATTTTTAATAAATTTAAAATGAAAATGTTTTGTCAAATATATCTATATATAAAATATATGAACGAAATATTTATAAAATCGTTATCCCCTGCTAATGTATTTTAAATCTCTGTCTTAAAAGCTGAATTAAGTAAGCTTATATATATTATAATAACTTTATTATAATGAGTCGACTTGCCTCTATTCTTAATTTATTGATTTTCAAATACTTAAAGATTATAAAAATTAATTTGGTTAAAAATTATTTCTAAAGCATTTATAAATTGGTTGAGTCCTTAATCTAGCATTATATTTTAATAATTTTTCTTGATCAAAATACTTTGAAATATATAGATTGCGTCAATAAATATAGAGTTTAGGGAGAGTAATAAACCCTGCCAAATTTACACTATATGAACGAAAACAAACAACAGAACATAATTTATATATGTAAATATTAAATGAATAAAATTTTAAAAATTCCAATATTTTAAATATAACTAAAGTAATTATCCAAAATAAGATAACCTTTGTTTTTTTTTTTTCATATATATTACTCCCAAGCCTTAAAAATTATTTCTGGATGTATTTATTATCTTTTTTTTAAATTATGTTAATTTAATAATAATAATAATTTAATAGACCATAAAATTAGTTTTCCATATTTTATCCTTAGGCAAGAGAAAGTTTCTGACTCATATAATAAATCATAAATGTCGATTTCATGCTATAAACGAATATTTTCTTTTTTATTCATGTTATTTTTTAATATTTCTATGCCATGTCTACCTACAAATTTTCTTAGTCCATCTTAAAAATAAGAAATAATAATTAAATTATGTTTAATATCAAGATCGAGGTGGCTGGTGTGGGGAATGTTGAAGTTATATAATTTAATAATAATTTAATTTCATATAGATATATAAGTCCATAATTGTCGCAAATTCATATTTTTATCATAATTAACTTTGAAATTTTTTAATTAACGAATTTAGTTTATTTTATTAAAATTTTAATTTTATAATTTTAGCCCTCATTAAATACGAAGATCAGAATTTTTGGCAAGAAAAATTTCTTTTAAATTCTTAAAGATTTAAAATAATCATTCAGTTTAATAAATTTATTTGGAATTTGTTAATTAAAAAAACGGGATCAAAGAAAAATGTTTTTTTTTTTATAGAGTTAATTATAAATATTATATTATTTTTTTGGTCATCGTATTTACACTTTTGCATACTTTTAAGCTGTAACTTGTCTTCCAAAAAAACCATATCAATGTTTAAAGTTTGTCAATTTAATCTAATTATATAAAATGCTAATATATCTTTATAGAATTCTTGTTCAAATTATTAAAAAAAAAAATTAACAAACATTCTTAACATTTGGTAAAAAACCATAAAATATTTGGCATATGAATGTATTATTCTTCTCTATATATAATTATATATATATAATTATATATATATATATAATCATCCATATCAAAGTTTCACATATTCGTTGTTACATAAGTAGAATAGGGCAGCAAATATGTTGACTCTTATCAAAATGATCTATTGACTATTAGTGTGAATTTAATGAAAATAAAGAAATTTAAAAATTCAATTTCCTCAATTTTCCATTTCATCGATTTTAATATTCATTGTAATTTATTATTTTCAGGAAGAATCTTTTTATTTGTTTAATAATATTAATCAATATTTTAGATAGGGAAGATGCGTAATTTCCTAGGGTAAATATAGGTAAAAAAAAAGAGAATGAGGAAGGCCGAGTAATTTTGGACATCTCAGTGTTTAGGCTAAGGTAAATCTGGTAAAAATTCATCATAAAAATTAATAAATTTGGCTGTCAGAAAAAATGGGTGTAAAATATATATTTGATGAAGAGTCCATTTGGCGGTTCGGTTCAATGAAGGAAGGGAATGAATATATTTGACGTCAGGTTTAATAGATTGCAAATTTCAAGGCGATCGATATCGCTATTTAATTTAACATCATCAGAAGTATCTTCAACGTTTTGAAGGAGAAGGAAATTATATATACACAAATATTAAAAAATAAAAAATTTAATTATGTATTAAGTTTTATAATAAATCCATACAGTATCTACACCTTTTCCAATTATTTTTTGCGGACTCCAATTGGGAAGAGGAAATCTACATGCAATAATACAAACATCTTTTGTAGTTTCTTCATTTAATTTATTTTCTAATTTTGACATCTAAAATATTAGAAAAAATAAAAGTTTAAGATTAAAATCCATTTATGATTATTGATTTCCTTACCATTTGTTCTACACCAAATATTACTATATTTGGATATGGTTTTAAATTAAATGTCCATAAATCTCTTTTATAAAAATGAGTTAACTTATAAAGTCCTAAATATATTGATTGAATTTTCGAATAAAGAACAAGCCATAGATTTAATTCTACACCGTAGGAATTAAATCCATGTTTAGCTGCGGCAAAAACCTAAAAAAAATTATATTCTTAATATAATAATAAATAATTATATTAATATATGACTTTATGGTGCAGAATGGAATATTCCAATATAGTGAGAAGTAATAAATAAAATTCTTTAATATATTTATACCTCTGACAAATTTATTTATTTAATAGGTGGCGCGATCTTAAAGATTCTCTTCAATGAAAAAATTCATTTCAAATTTATTTATAAGTTAATTAAATTGAAAAAAGACGTAATCAAAAAATAAATAAATAAACGAAAAAACTTTATTAATCCTAATTTATAAACAATAAGACTAATGGTTTAAATTCTCTTGTATTCTTAAAATTCATTTAAACTTAAATGAAGCTAAATCTATTTCAATTATTTAAAAAAAAATTAAAAAGCTCTATTATTCTCACAATTCTTCCATCCCCGCTTCCAAGATCAACAAGTTTTCCTGATCTTCCTTGAAGGCCCTTTAAAACATTTTGAATTTGAGTTGGAGTTGCAGGAACAAAAGGCAAACAGATTCGTCTTAATGCAGGTGTTACGAAGGGGATGCAAAGGGCGCTTATTGCTAGGGCAGCTCCGCCTAAAAAAAAAACCAAAAAATAAGATAATTATAATTTATAAAATAATAATGTAAATGAATGGATAAATAGTAATAATCATAAATTAAATTATGATTATAAAGAAATTCATACTGCTCAACTATGGACATCATAAGAAAAGAATTTCTAATATCTCTAATGAAACACTCGCTCGAGGGCTCACGAGTTGCTTGAGCTAAGACTGACATTTCTTTTTCTTCTAATTCCTTAACAGCATCTTGAAATCCATTTATAAAAAAAAAGAGATCTGAATTAAATTTAATAATTTTATATATACCTCATTCTATCACTGAAGAATGAATAAATTACATATATAATGGTATTGAACTTTAGGGTATGAAAGATTAACATCAAGTTTTAACGGGCATTATGCCAAATTTAGTACTTTTTCTTGTCATTGGTTGAAATGTTATGTGAAAAGGCTGCAAAAGGGTTTTTAATATCGTGTTACCTAAACCATATTTCAAATTATGATGTTAAAAAAATTAAAATAAAATAAAGTGGCTTAATCTCTATTTGAAAACCAATCAATTTAAATAAATAAATATAAATGCTTAAGTGTTACCCACTAAATTATATACAATATTTATATTATCTATATGCCTTGTCTATTTAGAAAAAATAAATTTATTTAACCTCCTTTAATAAAAACTGGCGCGTAGAATTCTTTGGCATAAAAATATTAGTTATTTTGATAAAAAAGCTTTTTATGATCTTTAAAAATAAATTTTTACCTGAAAGGCAAATAAAAGTTAACCCTAATCTTGACGTTTTACGATTTTGTGAAGTTAAATTCTCACTATCATTAAACTTCTTTAGTGAAAATGACATCGTCCACTTGTTATAAAAATAATTCAAAAACATCAAAAGATTAAGCAAGTTCGTGAATTAAAAAAAAAAACAAATATGCATATATTCTCGCCATTTTGGCTCCCGCCAACTCTTGACATTTCTCTTTTATCTTTCGGCCGATTTTAAAATTTATCTATGTTTAAAATCTCCTCGTCGCTCTTTTATATTAACTATTTGAATTTTTAAAGTGAAATTATTATCGATTTATAAATTTTAATATTCCTCATTAGATGTGAGTTCTAGAATGGTAGTAAAACAGAACAGAAACAGAATGTTATTTTTAAATCACTACGTACTAAACTATTTTATTAGCTAAAAAAATGTAATATTTTAGTCTCCTCTCATCTCTATATTGATTATAATTGCAGTAAGTGTAACAAAAAACAATCGAAATATTATTTTATTAATGCAAATTTTATGTTTATATTAATAATATGTAATGTAACTCTTTTTTGTTTTGTTTTATTTTGGAAAATAGATTATTTAGTTTACAAAAAACAACGAAAAATTAATTACAAATGAAAAGTTTAATTGACCTTTTGTTTGCAGATTGTTAATAAAAATAACATTTAAACAATATTAAATACCAATTTGTCATTATTATTATTTTCCATTATTTTTTAAAGTTCTTTTATATAAATCATTCTTTTCCGACACGAAAAATATTCTTAAGTAGATGCTTCGATTGTTACGGGTCTGACTTTTCAATGCTTTATTTAATCTGGTAGTATTTGTCTCAGTGGTATCGGGATTTTTGCTCGATTCTTGGGAATCAATGCCTCTGGGTTCTAAACTTGCCTTTTACCAGGCTACTTATATCCGATGACACATCCGATGTCACAATAACTACACATTCTCCAAAATTTATTAGGCCCCTAGATTCGATTCACAGGGATTATTCTGTCCGACCTTACTAAAATCCAAAAAAGTACTCTGAACCAGTTTAAAATGATAATAAACGCATTCATATAATTCCATTGTTACAGGGACACGGTATGGTCTGAGCTGTCTTATAGGGTCGAGCCAATAAGAATCTGTTGCCTTTCTTTCACCCCCAGAAATAAAGATAACTTAAACATATATTGTAAATAATCTGGCATGGTCCAACCCAGAATCTCTTTCAGATCTTACAAGGAGAGATCAGGAGTCTCTGGTCACCGAATTCTTTGAAACTTTGAGAGATCAAAGTATTCTGTATTTTTTAAGGATGATAAAGAATAGTTGGAGAACTCACAAAAACGTTTGTTTCCCCGATTCAAATAGCAAAGAAACTTGAGCGAAAAGAATGTGCTTGGTGCCAATTATATTTAAGCTTTGCTTGCTTTTATGATAAATTTCAAATAATCTTCTAATATATTAAAAAAAAATTATTAATTATTATTAATAAATAATTCTAGTTCCTGTTAGATTTCAAAAAATTTTATTTATAATATTTATTTGATATTTTATATTATATTATATTTTTTATTATATATTATATTATTTAAAATTTATTATAAATATAAATTATAAAAAATAAATAAAAAAAAAATTTCTAGAGCATAGATTAAAACCGTAACCTCCATCTCAGCAAGCGAAAACTACCATTGTGTTACGAATGCCTTCAAGTCCTCATCGCTTAATTTGCTTTATATGAGATATACATATTTTCATTTTGATTTTTCTCAAGACTGTACTTTACCTAACTAAAAAAAATATATAATATTTTAATCTCTTCAAGTATGAACGATTATGACCGGAGACTCCTGGTATCTCCTTATTAGTTACGCTAATGCAAGATCCGTTCTGTCTTGGATTCTTGGTGAGCATATTTGGATGATAAATTTAGGAGTCTGAAAATGTCGCTGAAGAACGATGGAATCATTACATTCCTTTACAACATATGCATTAATAATTTCCCCCGAAGTGTCTCACAATAGTAATATTCTGACAAATTCTAGCAAAGCCGAAATGTGCTTAGTCGATGAATGTATTGCTTCCATTATTGTCCAGCGACATACCCGTTAAGTATCAAATAAATTTTCTAGTTGAAAATCTGGCACAGAAACTGTGACTCTAACGATAGAAACCTACTAATAATACCTAAAATATATTTTTTATGTCGTAGAAAACAAATGATATTGTCAAAGGGCCTTTAAAAAAAGAGATATAGTAAGGGTAAAGATGAAAGAGATGAAAGTGTGGCAGCTAGTTTTATTTAAATTTAAATAATTTCATCAATTAATAATATAGCTAACTGTCATGCTCTTTAATCTTTACCCTTACTACATATAAATCTTCACGTCCCCTATCTACGTCACCTAAATAAATATAATTTTCAAAAGGTTAAATAATAATAAATTGTCCGGAATATCTAAAATTCTTTACAAGAAAGAATCTTATTTTGATGTCATTCGTATTTTAAGAGCAAAGAGCTTTACGGTCCAAAATGTTAACCTCAGTCTATGATATTTCCCTGTATTCTTAGCAATTCTACTCATTTAAATAAAAACTTTTCTATTTCTTTTATGAAGTTTTTAATTTTATTTTACTATTTTCTAGCTTGATCATGGCTCCAAAAAATCCACCGCTTCAACTCTCAACCATTGCAAGTTTAGTCTTCTCTAAACAGATAGTGAATTTTACACGAGAAAATGAATACCATGACCAAGACGTTTTTCTTTCAGTTCAGAAGTATTTAGATAAACTTACAATTTTCTTGAAAGATTATCTTTTAGAAATAATTCTCTCTTATAATATTGATTATGAGTTGCGTATTAGAACTCTGAATTTACTTTTAAATTCACAATCACAAACTCTTAAAATTGGGTCTTTTCCTGATGGTTATCATAAAACTGTATTAGAAATGATGAGAGAGAAATGTTCTAATCTTTTATACCTTGATATGAGAGGCTTTTGGATTAAAAACGAAAATCTTCTTTTATTTAAATTTATTTTAATGAAATTATCAAAGTTACGAGTGCTTTGGGCAAGACATATTGTAAACGATAAAATTATGACGACCATCCTAAGATATAATCCCTCATTGAAAGTTCTAGATATGTCAGGAAATACAATTAAAACAAGTTTGGAATCTTTGGAAAGAAAAGAGTGGCCATGCTTGGATTTCCTTCGTGTTCTGGATATTGGAGGGATTCATCAAAATTTGATTCCTGCTGAAATGGCTGCATTAATGATAGATCATTTTCCATCATTGCTATCATTAGGAAGTTATCCTGCAGCAGGAAAAGCAATTGCTCTTTATGCCTCACAAAGAAAAGGAAAAACATTAAAGACTCAATTTGCTTATGTTCGTGATGCTGACACGTCTCTTAGCACAATTAAAGTTATCCAAGAATTATGCCCAAATTTATTATCTATTTATTTAGATCATCCTAGACCTGGAATTATTCGTTATTTAAAAGGTTTCAAAAGGCTATCGAATATTAAAGTTAATAATTTTCAATGTGAGGAAATTGAAGATTTAGTATCACATTGTGGTCGTCAATTAGATACTCTTGAATTATTAATTGGAAAAGGACGTCTTAAAATTATAAATATTATGGAAGCTTGTCCGAATCTCTCCACTTTGGATGTTTTTAAAATCAATTATATTTCAATTAGTGAAAATAAAACAATAATGTGTCCTAAAATATTAAAATTTGATATTTGGTGTTCCAACTATGAGCCAGAACTTATAAATACATTATTATTTGCAATGCCATTTATTGAACATTTAAATATCGATGATTTTGTGGCACTTTCTGATGACGATGTTGAAAATTATCTAAACATTGGCATCTGGCATTCATTAAAATCTCTTCGATTACATACGGCCATTAACTTAACATCCAGGACACTCTGGCTTCTTATTAATAACTGTCCTTATTTGGAGAATATTTATGGAGTCAGCAGCTGGAATATCACAGCGCAGGAATTAATCGATACGATACAAATTCTTGAAATTGATAATTGTAAGCTTTCCCTTAATCCTTAAATATTTAAATCGATCTTCTTTTTTCTTTGTACAGTATTTGTCCAGTATTTTAATACGTAATATATTTTCACAAACTAAAATCATTTCTAAATGAAAAGTGTATTTAAAACTAATAAAATATTTTATTATTGAATCATGACTCGTGTTTTCTTTTAAACAAATCCTCACAAACATCATATAAACCCCGACCTATATCTATAGTCATCTATTGGCATCTTATGTTTCTCTATTTCTCTTTCTAATTCCTTTTTATTTATTTTTAGATAATAAATCACTTAGCTATTTCCACCCAGCTATCATCCACCATAATATATGCTATATATATATATATTTTAAAATTTAGATTATTCAGGCATATTTATATATCCAATTTATTTAAATAAATTTTCATCAGAATGTCTGAGATCCGAACCCTCACTCCATAACTTTTAAGATTTTCAATATTGACATTCTCAATATCTCTAACCTTTAGGCTACGGGGTGGGAGCATCAAAAATTTAGCAAATAAATTGGCTTAGTCAGATTTTTGAAAGAGAATTAATAAGTTTTTAATCAAAGACCGGAGATAGCAGTGACTTTTTATCAAGCAGAAAAGATATTTCATTTTGAAGTCCAAACTTGAAAAATCAAAATATTTCTTCAAATATTAACCTAAACGAAAAAACATCCATATATAAAATATTAATCTTTGTGAATAAATTCTGTGAATAATTATATTCCTTTAGTGCTATAAGAGACCTGGCATATCAGAATATAGTATATAATGTCAAAATTTGAAATTTTAGCTGCGTCTGGATAAATTTTTCTTTAAATAAATATAAAATTGTACGAATTCTTGCCTAGAAAAAAGAAAAATTATTTTATTATTCAAATAGCAAAGTGATTAATTAATATACTACAAATGTAAATGTAATAATACCTACAAATGTAAATGGAACGATTTCTCTACCTCTTTTTTGAATTGTCTGGTTTAGCGATGTTTTTACTTTTTTGTCCATCAAATTATTTTTTAAATGAAATGAATGGAAAAAATATATATTCAATTTTAAATATGATTTTTGGAATTTATAGAAAAGAATATTACTAACCTTAAAATAGAAGAATAGAAGGGATATGAAACCATACAAATTAGCAAGTGGGACGATAGAGCAACATGGCATTTTTCTTATATATTAATAGATATATATAGATAATTGGTTAGAATTTATCATATTTATTTGTTAATAGCTCATTGGTTCTTCCAAATTTGTTTAAAAAAAAAGTTCAAACATTAATTTATTCTAATCGATTTGAACCTGGAGATTTTGAACTAATTCAAAGAGGTTAAATATAAGAAGCAAAGTTGAAAAAAGATCAAAGTTTTGAAATTAATAAATGGTATAAAATGATTTTTTCAAAATAATTAAAAAATAAATAATTTAAAAATCAGAATTTATAATATTACAAATGTTATTTTTACTAAATTATCTATAAAATATATTTTAAGAGATAAAAAAGGACAGAAAATATAAAGAAAAGAAACTTAAATTGACTCATTAATTTATATATATTTATATAAATCAAATAAATAATTATTAAATTAACATATAGAATGATTCGAGACTTATTTTTTCTTAAATAAAGTGATTTTTTTTGAAAGAAATCTGAAGTGCCATCTTTAGTCAAAGTAGTCCACTATCGATCAAAACAAATAGAAGCATCTGAGAGTTGTCAAAATTTGTTTGCCTTTTAAAAATAATTTTTTTTAATAGAAAAATTATAATTTTAAAGAGCAAGCAGACAAATCTAAATTAATTTTGAATGTATTTTTTGTTCTATTTTTCTTTCTTTGAATAATGGATCCTGAAGATGCTGGCAATCATTTAAGTGAATCTTCTGATTCCACTCATTCAATTGTATCAAATGTATCTTCCCCAGGTAGAGAAAATTGATGACAAATTTTTTTATTTATTATTTTAAATAATTAATTACTATACCAAGAAGATGGGCACGTTTTGGAGTCATATTAAAGGAAAGATAAACTTAATATTCAATCATCATGGTAATCCTTCCTTCATTCAAAATCCTTCCAAATAAGTGAAATCCCAATTTAACGCCTCATATAAATATTTAATAATTTTCAATATTCATTTATATATTTTTCTTATGAATAAAAACTAAAATAGATATTAAAAAGATAAAAAAAGAGCAAATTTGACATTCTCTTATTGAATTGTTCATTTTATTATTAATTATTTAATAATATATTTCAAAAAATAAATGTCAAATGAACTTTTATTTATTAACAATTTTTAAATATTTATATTTAATCAGTTCATTGGATAAAATATTTTTTTAACGTTAAATGAGGATTTTACTCATACAGCTTAGATTAGTAATATTTACACACATATATATATATAATGATGGAAGGATTATATGTTACTAAAAAAGTTTACTTTTTTTATTTCTCATTAAAATGATTAAAATTTTATTTTCATTTATTTTAATGATTTCAGCTGACGTTTTGCCCATCAGTGATGATGAAAATGATACGTCATCTGCACCACAAAATGTTACTTTTGATCCTACAATACCAATTCAACATTCTGTAAGAATATTATTTTATTTTTTTAAATATTATTGAGTAGGAATTTATTATCTTTGTTGCCCCGAACTAGCTCAATCTTTTTTAGGGGAGGAAGAGAAAAAAATCTTTTCATTCTTGAATTTTTCATTTTTTTTTTCATTTATGCATCTTATTTATTTATCTTCCCCCTCCTTTGGATATATCGAACCCAATAGGTTTAGATTTATGTAAAACTAATTTCTTGTTTTTTTCTTTTAATAGTATCTTGGAGATAGCTTGGAAGAATACCGGGGTAGAACAATTTTAGATTCAGGAATTCATATTGCATTACCACTTATGCTTCAACCAACTTTAGTTCTTCTACCTGGACAAATTCTTCCAATAACAACTTTTTTCGCTGAAAATATACGAATGCTGCAAAGGGTCATTGAAAATAATGGAACATTTGGAGTAGTGTCCGTATATAATGTCAAGTATATATTAGCAAATATTGATATTTTCTTCTATTTATTTTTTAATAATTTTTAAATATTTTTTCTTTTTTTTTTTTAGTAATTTTCCTTTGGATTACAACAATGCTCTGTCAATTGGTACCACAGCTGAAATATATGAATATCAAGGTGTAAACAACCAATTAAAAGTAAAAGCAATAGGACGACAGCGATTTAAAATTTTAAAGTACAAACAAGAAAGGGATTGGTAAAGTATTTATCATATGTATTTTTTTAATACAATATAATTATTCTTTTTTTTATATACTACAGTTATATTGCTGATGTTGAGATTTTAAAAGAAATTGATCCTCCGAAATTTTTAAAAGATATTAGATTAAATGGTTCTAGAAAATTAGAACCAAACAATGTGTCGTTATATAAACAAAAGTAAGTAATTTACATATGCATTAGATAGATATCTTCAAGTTTCACGATTTTTTAATAGATGAGGAAATTTTTTTTTAATACAAAATTTGATATTATCATCTTCCTAAAGGATCAGGTCTAGTGTCTATAACTAATATAAT
>JAAAKE020091666.1:0-20592 GCA_010014785.2 Anisolabis maritima | reverse complement strand
TACATCAGTAAAGTACTGGTACTCATTGCCCGAATTTCAAAAGTGAACGACGAGGATAGCTTAAATATAAAATTTCAGCCTCGTATGTTTTTGAGAAATCACAAACAGACTTTTTGCGAGACCCTTTTTTTTTTTTAGACTCAGGGGGCCTCAAAACGTGTATTTTCGTTGAAACCTCGACATCGATTTTTTTTTTGCAATCCCAAGAATTTCTCACTATATATTAAATATGTAGAAATTAAGAGAAAGTAAAAATTATCATTGCTAAAAATAATAACATACATATCTAATCAAACTCTAAAGTTAATTTAAATAAAAGTCAAAAGTTTCTTTCATTCTTTTATTTTTTCTAAGCAAAAACCGGCCATTTAGAATCAAAATAAAAGAATTTATTATTTCATCCTGTCTAAGCGTCAAACATCTTCAGAACAAAAGCTGACATCAAAATGTCGGCAGAAGACTTTTAAAAAATTGGGATCCTAAAAAATCTTTTAAGAGTTTCGGAAGTAATTTGTCCCCCACTTCCTTCAACAAAAAATAGCCTTCCCAACGTTTTTATTAGCGATCAAAGTGCCGTTTTCGGATTTCCGGAAATTTTATCCCCACTCTAAAACTCTGCACCTCACGCCTACCATAAGTGTCTTCCCTACCTTCCCCGATTTTTGTCTATAAAGGCCAGTCTTTCTTCTTTAATATCAGATCTTCCTGACTATAAAATTTTTCAAATTTTTTTTAGATAGTTCTTGCTATCACTAAATCTTGGTTTCTGTTTTTTGGTTAGATTTAATACAAATATTTCTATTTCTTATCTCAACTTTTGGGAAAAATCCAACCACCGGAAGAGGCCGTTTACTACACGCCATCTTGACTTAATATTGAAAATTCAGTCAATTAGAGCTCTTATTTTTAGCGGCCACCCATCCCTTTGGCCTTTCTTGACATGAACAATCATATTTATTCTCTTCACCTCAAGAAAAGTCCATTTTTTTATGAATTCCTTTAAATTTGGGTATAAAAATACTAATATGTGTTTATCGAATAGCTGAGTAGATATATCACCTTATACTTAAGCCTTTTTATATTTATTTTATTAACCTAACCTCACTTTTAGAAATAAATGTCAACTTCTACGCAGCCTATGATTGCAACGTCATCATGACGCGACAATTTTCAGCCTGTCAAAGATTTTCGTATTATAATATTGTATAGATAATAATATATTTTAACTTAAATTATTTTAATTAATTAATTAAATTTTTAATTGTATATAAATAATATGTTAATACATTATTTGTTTAATTTTATAATTTCTCAAAATCTCTTCAAATTTACAAAAATTTTATAGAATAAGAAACAATATTTGGCAATTATTCACTCCTTTTTGATTTATTCAAAAAACCTGCATATAGTTCACTCAGGCACATATAACTCTTATGATTCTATTCTGTTCTGTGGTGGCTTTGGTAGTTTAATTTTTTTTGGAAAATTACCTTAATTAGTGATAAATTCTTAACCCTTCTAGTATAATTTTATTAATCCCTAGCTTTAACACTGGACGCAGCTGTTCGTAATTTGATAATTTAATTTTAATAGCCTCCGATCAAAATTTGCCATTTAACGAAAATAAACATGAGATGATAGGTTGGTTGGATAGGAGAGAGTCATTTAATATCATTAACTCTCTCTCTCTCTCTGTCCATCATACAGATGAGTCTCTCTTCTCTCTCTCTTTAATAGAATAATTTCACTCACCGACATAAAACGTTCCATGATTTATTCATTCATTATGATCAAGTTGAGTTTATTTTGGGCTTGCTATTTTATTGTTCAACATGCCATGCGCCTAGCAGGTGGTACCGCCTCTTGAACACCCGATATATAAGCCGTTGAGAAGACAAAGTGATTAAATCCAAAAAATAAAAAAATTTCCAACTTTATTATAACGATTTTCTTGAATAATATAATAATTGCAAAATATTCTTTCTTATATAATTTATCAAATTTGAAAAGAGAAACAAATACTATTTAAATGCTGTTTATCCATATTTTTCTATGAAAATAATATGTTGAAAAATTGAATATTATATGAGAGAGAGAAGTCAAAAGAAAAAGGACGTACTAATCCTAATTAGCCACTTGAGATAGAAAGATTTTATTTATTTATTTATTATTACAACTGTTATAATTTATTTATTTATCTTTAAAAAAAAAATTTGGTAGGACCTAGACGTCCTATCGCTTTAGGTCCAAACCGCGATAGAAGGGACTTATCAATGAATGCAATAAAACTATATGTTTCTCAACCTGCAAAGTTCCCTTATCTTTTGAGCAATTCAGAAAATACTCATGTTTATGTCGGCATTTAGACTTCGTCCTTATTTATTTTTATTAAAGGCCAATAATATAAATAAATTAAACAATATAATATAAATAAATTGGGGTTTTGCAACGGCAGAATTTCCGCCACAAAAGTGGTCCCTGGTTCAAGTCCGGGAAGCACCAAACAGGTCAAGTGAACGCACTCATACTTTTTAAATAAATTTTTGTCGCTCAGGATGGATAGTGACCTTTGGTTCGTGAAGCGAGACTTCTACCTTTGCCTTTGCTTTTTCAACTTTAAAAATTATTAATACTTTATTTTTAAGGAATTCCTTGAACAAAATTTCCCATAAATTATCCCTTCCTCTTTAATTAATTTAGGAAATCTCCCTTACATACTTTGAAAAACATTTAAATGTAGATTTTTGTTAAAATCCAACGGGTAGTTTTTTAGAGAAAATTCTAGATATGCCGACTAATCGGTTCTTTTCGATTATTGAAAAAGACCCATTTTTATTTTATTTTTTTATTAAAATCTCTCTGCCTCTCCTTCTTTCTTTAAGTTAATGACCTAATGAAAGAGAGAAATGAATGGCTAACAAAAAATTTAATATTCAAATAGAAAAAAAATTTCTTCAACTCTTTAATATTAGAGAAAAAAAAAAAGTACTAAAATTCAACATTTTCTACTTAATTTCCTTTTTTTTTTTTGTTCATTTCTTTAAATGGCTGTCTCCTATAAAGAGACGAATTGCAATCATAGATAGAATTTTAATTAATAAACTTTTTGTAACATGAATCACTGATGTCTGTCTGTCTGAGCCTGACACGTGTGGAGCAAATTCCTTTGAACGGATTTTTTTTAGAAATTTCATTTATAATCTTAAATATTTCATTTTCATCAAGTTTTAGTAAAGATTTAACCAAATGAAAAGGTGTATTATCGATTTTATGTATTTATTAGCGACAGAGAAATATTTCAATGTTTTTTTTTATTTTACCCCTTTTTTTTTTTTTTTTTTTTTTTTGATAAGACACTATTTTGCGATAATTTTCTAAGTTCTAAGGTTCAGATGCTAACTTCCCATCCTTAAATTTTATTGACTAACAATTAATTTAAATAAATATGGACAGAGTTCAAGTTACCTCGAAGAGTACAAAAAAAAAACTCAAAGATGGAAGATGACGGTGACCACACCAATATTTTATTTATTCCTCAAAGGCTAAATTATTCTTTTCTTTTCTGGACTTAATCACTTTGGCCTCACACGTTTGAAAAAGAAAATAGAAAATTCTTTTATTTTATTTTTTTTTTTTTCACGGGTATTAAGAAAAAAATTTCACTCTCTTATGTCATTTAATTGAATAATTTAAATGTAGATGGATGAAACTTTCGATTTCGCGACTGTCTCTCTGTACGTACTGAATTACCCATGTTAAGAGAATTACTCTTGACACGGATCACCTCTCTCTCTTCTCTTTTCCTCTCTCCTTTGCTCTAATTCTTTCTCTCTCTTTCTGGTTCAAGGCGAGAGCATTCGCCACTGTCTCTCTCTCTCTCTCTCTTTATGACAATCCGCAGAAATATATAAACTGGTGTTGCCACTGGGTTTACTATGTCCAATTATATAGAATATAAAAAAAACGTCAAATTGAGTAAATTTTATTAAAATAATTTTTTTAACACAACAATTATGAAATGACATTTCTTTTTGATACCAATATTTCCGAAGGTTAAATATGGAATTTGATAAAAATCCGTTCAACTGAATTTGATTTACAACCGGCAGACAGACTAAAAATAGACGATTCGGGGGTGGAGATTTTATTATTGAAAAAAAGCAACATAAGTCTATCGGGAAATTGGAGTTTTTTAATGCCCTGTCCCTTGGTGCAGAGGTAGAGGTCTCGCCTCACCAGGTAAGTGGTTCGCTTCCCTTCTTGAGCGACAAAAATTCAATTATATTATATAGGCTACCAATAAATACAAATAAATAAAGTCTAAATGGTTTCAGATGCCGAAAAAACCTAAAAAAAAATTTAAATCACCACCGCAGATTCCTGTCCTGATTTATTATTTTTTTTATAATTAATTAATCTTGGAAATATAAAAAAAATCGTTCTCGTTATTCCATTTCATAATTGATTTGATTGCAGAAGAACGAAAAGAAAAAAAAATAGAGCCAGAGCAGCCGATCCAAATAATAATCATCAGAATAAAGCAAACAATTCATCGCAATCATCATTTTCTCTCTAAATAAAAGTAAACAGCAGCGACGTTTGGAAAGTTAAATTATATTCCCTTCTTAAAAGACGGGATCAAATTTTGAAATTTTAAATATAGATTTCGTTGTTAGAATTATTTCATCATTTTTTTTTTTAAGGATAAAACCTAATGAGGCCTAGATCCCAAGAAAAAAATTTCTTTCTTTGTTTATATAAGCAGCCGAAATTCTGACGACATTGAATTTGTTTTCTTTGTTTTTATTCAGATGAGTGAACTTAAACAACTAATGACAATCGTATTTATTTATTATGACTTGAGCAGTTTGAGTGCGAGTTCCTCCGTTGGACCAAGTATTAAATATGAATTAAGGAAAAAGAATTTTTTCTCTTTTAGCATTTTCCTTATTTATACATTATTTGTCCATATTTATTTGACGAAACACTTCGTTATTGGAATTTTTAATTTTTACAGGTCATTTAAAAATTAATTGGAAAAAAATTCAATATCGGGTGGAATTTAATTACAAATTTAAATAATAACAATGTCTCATTAAAATAATAATGAGGGAATGAATGCATTCCATTCAACTCATTTATTTAATGTTGCTGCGAGTAAATGATAAAATATTTTTTAACAATTATTTTCTTTTAATTAGTTATTCATATATTTTTCTCTCCTTGGTAGAAAATAATGCCATTTGAGAGTAGTCCTCTCCATCAAAAATATTTATTAATTATTTTCTCAAAAGCTCAGCAATATTTGATAATTACCTTCCTGCCCTGTCCCTTTCTCTCATACCAAGTTAGTGGTTCGCTTCCCGTCCTGAGCATCAAAATTTATTTATATTTTATTCACTACCAATTAATACAAAGAAAAAAGAATGGAGTGCAAATAGCCTTAGATGCCGAAAAAGATTTAAAAAAAAAAAATAATAATTACCTACTTATATATAAATTTGATGCCAACCTTTAAATTCCTGGGGAGCGAATGTGAACTCTACTACGAGCAATTACTAGAAAGTCGTAAATTCCCTAGGTCCCTTAGAGATATACTTTCTTGATCAAAGGATCAGTGATCGCTTCCCGTTTTGAGCGATGAAATTTAAATTATATTGGATACCAATTGATTTAAATAAATAAAGAATCATAATCACGGTTAGTCAAAATCATATAATTTACCATATATGTGTAATGGTATCCGATGCTAAAGACAAAAAAAAAAAGGTCTTAAATTATATCATATACGAGGGTGATCAAATATAAATCTTAAAAGAATAAAATTTTGAAAAGTGGTATTGATTTGGCAAAACGCAGGAGTTATCCCTCTGGTTCAACGAATGTCCAACAGGTGGCAACATGTGGTTGCTGCAACACAGAACAAGGAAGCAGCGTCAGTACAAAGATGGCCTTGAATCGTTCACATTTCCAGCATTAGAACAACGACGTGTGTTGCGTTTTTTGAGTAGTATAGGTTGCAATTCTTCACAGGATGTATACAGTGATTCGTGTGTCCTTGCAGCTAGTACGATTGGTGTAGTAATGGTAGACAAGCAATTCCCAAGGGATAAAGTGGTGAAGACCAGGGTACACGAATGACTACAGTCACAACCAAAAGAATTCTTCTCACAAGATATCCATGAAATCACCTCCAATTATTAAGCCTTAAAAGTATAAATGTGTGTTTCACCCCCCCCCCCCTTCCTCACTTCATAATCCATCCCTTTTCAAAGAATAGTTGAACAAGTTAGTTGCCTATGAATTTGTGGGATTTTGATGAACTGATTGTTAATTTTTATATAAAATTTCTTATTTTTTAAAAAATTTTTTGTTAAAAAAAAATTAATTCCCCTAAATGTATGCAATAATTCATCTTTGGTTACCTCACTCTGAATATTTGCTGGCCACATTTGTTTTTTTAGATAAAATCATGGAATGTATTTAATAAATCATTTTTTTTAATAATCATAATCATCATGATTAAATTAAATATTGATGTTGAATATATGGGGGGCCTTTTTTTAATTAAATTCAAAATATTATATAAAAAAAAAGTGTGACTTTGAAAAGAGCGTAATACGTAATTATAGAGGATGGACAGACATTCTGCGTAGGCAGGCAGGCAATGAATGAAATGCAATCAAAAACGATCCCGTTTTGTTTCAATTAATCCCATGGGATCCTCTCTCTCTCTTCAAAAGAGTAATTGTTATTTTTATTTGTATTTCTGTTTTACTTCTCTGTGTGATGTTGTTGTTGCTGTTTTGTTGTAGACAAATTGAATTTAATTAAGTCGCTTTTTGTTGTATGTTGGAATTTAAAAATCAATCAATAAAAAATTCTTTATTGTTATTATTATTAACAAAAAAAATCTGGTGATGTCACCTAACAAAATCTCAACTCAGAAGATCCCAATTCATAACCGAAACGTTACCTGGATGATTTTTTTTTTAATAAAATGAAATTACACTGGCTGCACTTTTCTTTGTTCCTGAATTAGTGCCAGACAGGAATTGGAAAATATATCTCTCTTTAATTATCTCTATTAATAATTCCAACATATAACAAATTTAAAAAATGAGGTGAAGAGGAAATAGGCGCAGGCAGCCGAATAAAATTGTCTCTAGTCTCTTGAAATACGAACCAACTTCCAGCAACCAAACACGAACTAATTTCTGCTACCCAGTGAGTCAAGGCTTTATGAAAAAATTGAAAATAACCACTTTTCAAAACGACTTAATTATTTGAAGTATTCGAGTTTGGTGCAAAGTAAACACAGCGATGTCCTGGATAGGCTGGAGATCCCGGGCTTCTTGATTCACCAGCACAAATATACTCACACAAAAATGACTGGATTATTTAATTATATTTTTACATACCAGATGGCGCAATTCAATAGAAATCGACGTAATTAAGGGGAGAGTCTCTTTCAAAGTTGGTTATTTTTTTTTTAATTAGGTAGCAGTCCCTTTTTTTCTCTGAAAGGGTTTCTGCAACTTGTGAGATGATTATTTCCGAAGGGTTCTTCTTTCTCAAATTGGCATACCTATCTAACTCACTCAGTCACTTTCTTAGAGGCTACTCGTCCAACAATACCCTCCCTTTCTCGTTACAACTCTAATTGGCCTTTTCGAATTTCTTTAAATAATAGAATCCTTCATTTAAATTGAAACTCTTTTCTAACTTTAAAATAAAAAAAAAAGTTGAGAAAAAAAGTTTCTGCGGCTTTTATTAAAAAAAAAAAACTCCAAATTTTTATTGTTCTCTAACATGCATTGTAAATAACTCAAGTTAAAAAAAGAAAAAGTCGTAACCATCCGAGGTTAATTTACTAGCTACTATAATTACTTTGTTATTAAATCGTCACAAAAGTGTCTAGCTAAAGCGCATTAAAAAAATTCTCCAAATGGGATATATGATATTAAATAAAAAAATTCGTAGATTCAATTCATTGAATCAATCTCCGAATCTAATCACGTTTCGGAGCGTCGAATGCCTCCTTCAGAACTAAAGAATAAATAATTTAAAGGAGGAGTCATTTAAAGCAAATGAAACTAAATTTTTTATCGAGATAATTATATTGCTTTTATTGAAAAAAAAAAAAACAACTAGATGACGTTTCGGATAACCAAGTCCTCAGGACTAGTGGAATATTAAAATATGAATTTTCCCATATATTTCGTCATTATAAAATAGCGTGTCCAATTCACTTGAGTGGTTTAAAAAAGGCATTGGCCTTTAAATAGAACAATTTGTTGTTTAATTATTAATGAATGCTCGGATAGCTATTAACAATTTGTTAATTGCTCTTATAAGAACAATCAATACCTTTCTCAAACCACTCAAGTGAATTGGACCCACTATTTTATAATGACGAAATTTAGGAGAAAATTCACAGTTTAATATCCTACTAACCCTGAGGAAGAAGGCTTCGAAACGTCGGACTAAAGACCTGATAATTTTTATTTTTAAGTCTTTTTCGAAATCTGAGGCCATTTTAGACTCCGTCCTCATTTATTTAAATTAATTGGCGGTCAATATAATTTAAATAAATTTTTAACACCTAGGGTGGGAAGCGAACCATTGACCTTTGGAACGTGAAGCCAGATCTCTAACTCTGCACCAAAGAACAGGGCTAATTAACTCCATAAAAAATTAGTTTCATTTACAAAAAAAACCAATCTCCTTTTGATATTAAATGTATTTATGAGATTAGCAAGCAAATAATAAGTACAAACAGAGTTTTGAAGTGGACGGTGGCTTTAAAAAATTTTTCAATTGTTCACCATTTCTGATCGCTAAGTGTCTCCTTTTTCTTTCATTTCAAGATTTGTAAAAGAAAAAAAAAAAGCGAAAAACTCCTATGGTAAATATAGCCATGGCGAGAAAATTGTTTATAGGATTTAAGCCTTCTGACTTTTGTATTAGACACGTGACAACACAAGTATAAAGAAAAATTATTGAATTAATTTTTAAATAAAAATATCTCACTTATACAAATCATTAGAAACAAGTCATGAAATGACTGATTGGAGACATCGTTCTTCCCTCAGTGGAATTTTACTAAAAGGGAATGAGAAGAAATGCGGGGAAAAGGGATGGTCACCTATCCGGCTCTGTACTGGGCAACCAAGGTTAAATACGGCGAGGTTATTTATCCTTGACTTTCATAATAATTTAGTCTCACGTTAAGATCATTCTCTATTTCTTCCACGTGTAGAGAGAATTGATAAAAGATTAATTATTAATATAATATAACCTTGTGATTGCAATAGATGCAAAAATTAATTTCGCTATGAATCAAACTTCCGGTTTTAAATAGAGCAGAATTAATATTTTAAAAAATCTGATCATGACATTATCATGAAATCAGAGAAATTTCTGCAATTTGGGGATTTTTTATGATTTAATTTATTTTTAACTCTTTCGGTATCTGACTACCATTTAGTCCGTCCATATTTATTCAAATTAATTGGTAGCAAATACAATAATTGCCAATAATTTTCTCAGAAAAAGGGCTAGTTTTAGAAAATATAATAAAAAATAAATCTTAAAAAAACATCTGGGATGAGCAAAACCCAAAGCTGCCGATCGAACTTAAATCTGATAAAGGTCTGCTTCGCTCACAATAGTTTCAAAATAATATCATAGCATGGATTTCTAGATGATTCCGAATCTAACGTGAAAATTGCGATATTTAATATAACTTCAATTTCGACGACTATTGTGACTATGTTGTCAGGGCCCGATTTTAAAATTTTTTGCAGATTTGTACTCCATTTTTTATCCTTTATCCGAAACCGAGGTCAAAATTTTGATACTCGAGAAAAAATTATGGAAAGCCGTACAAAAACGAACAGACCTTAAAGAGAATACAATAACGAATTTTCAAGTTTGTTGAAGATTACCCCCTTGGCGTTTCCTGTTCTATTCTGTTTATCAACCTTGTGATTGCAATAGATGCAAAAATTAATTTCGCTATGAATCAAACTTCCGGTTTTAAATAGAGCAGAATTAATATTTTAAAAAATCTGATCATGACATTATCACGAAATCAGAGAAATTTCTGCAATTTGGGGATTTTTGCATTTGATTGCATTAACTTTTCTTCAAGCAATAAAAAAAGACCCTCTTTTTTTTGGCTATAAGACCTCTACTTAAATTTAATCCTTATTCATGTGAACCAATTTTAATAATGTAATTACCACATAAGACAAAGAGAGACAGGGAGTTAGTGTGACCTTGTGCTTGAGCTTGAAATAGCCCATTCAGCTAGTTATATAATTATTTTAATATGAATGTGGTCACACACACACTACTAATAGTCAGGCATAAAGAAATATATAAAAAAATTTTCAAAATCCTACTCTCTCTTTTCTCTCTCTCTATTGTTCTTTTAGAAATTGAAGTTGAAAAGAATTTTTATTCATTAAAGAAAAAAATTATTTATTATTATACTATATCGAAATTTTAATCATTTATATAATAATATAAATAATATTATATATTAATATAAATATAAATAATATAAATTTCTATAGTCAAACAGTTAAATATGGATATATACTTTGGTTTAGACATTAGTTTATAATTAGTAATGATAATATCCTTATTAATAGACGTTATTTGTCCATATTTATTTGATATTCAATTAGTAAAGAAAATTTTTAATTTAGAATTCAATTAATTTTAAAAAGCAAATGAACATTTTAATTGGAAAAAAAAATTTTTTTTTGTCTTTTCGGCATCTCATGCCATAGAGACTCTAAACAATTTTAATATTTTATGTATAGTCAAATGATTTAAATAAATTTTTATCGAACTGCCTGGGATCGGAACCCACATCCCTTGGCTTTTGAGTTTCTCAAAATTGACAAAGTTACTATCTCTAGCCTCTCGGCTTGGTGAATAAATGAAAATTAAATTCAACAATTAGTTACAACAATGTTATTGAATGGAGGCATTCCATTTTAACCTTTTTATTTGTCTTTGGAAGTAGTAATAAAGTCCAATTTTTTTTTTTGACTAATAGATGATAATTTTCCTTCTCAAAACATCATGTAGTATAATATAATTATTACTTTAACACCTTTATTCCTGTTGATATTTTACAAATTATATCTATGATCTGATAAAGGTTTAAATTATGGGTTTTTTTTTCTCAAAGGATATAATTATATATTTAGAGAGAGGAAAGAAAATAAATGTATCAGCTTTCTTTAGATTCCCTCAATCGATGCACCTGACCTTTGAACCTCCTATCAAAATTATTTAAATAACCTATCTATATTACATATTATTAAAAGAGAAAGTTTTTTTTAGATCTCTGAATCTACTAATCCGATTTTTCAAAATTCTTAAATAGTCGATACGTTATCTTTGTATTAATAAAAAAAAGACAAAATTTTGTCTTTAATTTACTTCTCTATTTTTAGACTTTGAACTTCAAATATTTAAAAATATTAATTTTAGTTGGTACTATAAAAAAAAATTAACATTTCTCAATTACTGTCAAAGCGAGGTAAAAGGAATGCGCTGATAGATTATTATTTTAATGGAATGTTAAAATTATTTTAATTTGTTCTTTTTTTGACATTTATTCTCTTTCGACAGCTAATGGCTGTGTTTATAATTTTACAAATATATTTATAAATAATTTATTATCGATGACTTCCGACGGGCGTCTACCAGCCTTGTTCCTCGGGGCCGTGTTCTTCCGAGGTTCATCGCTGCTAGGTCTTGCTTATCAACAAAGATCTTGGAGGCTGTTGCTCTTCGCTCCGACCAGGCCCGCCAATTTTTTCATTTATTTTTCATAATTAAATACAATACAAATTCCAATAACTAATTAGATAGCAATTGTTTCTTCAAATAAATTTAGATATGTGATGTAGCTATATTACGCAAGTATATTATTCCAGTTTGTTTTTACATTACTATAGCCTTTGAATTATTATAATTTAGAAGCATAAAATAAACACAGGTGATTTCTTCTTTTTATCAAGTACCATCTTCGCGGTGCTAATAATAAGACTAATTAAAAGAGAAGGGGAGCTCGGGATCACCATCGAAATTTTGGAAATTTCATACTAAGAATTGCCTGAGCTTTCCGAAACACATGCCTCCTGGGCCACAAAGAAAATTTTTAAGTTTTCAGCGTGATTTAATTATTTTTTTAAATTTTTTAATTCCTATAAATATTTTAATATATATTGTGGTATTTACATAAATTTTCGCTCAAATTTGCATATTTAAAAAACTACAAATATTAATAAAACAATTTTTGTAAGGGAGACGATAGACAATAGTAAATATTTTTCTTCTCCTTCGTATTTTTCAAAACCCTCAGATTAAACAGAATTTTATATTTTTTTAAATTTTTTAAACTTCATATCACGAAGACTCAGTTATTATGGGTCAAATTTTATTTAGTTCTTAGGAATGAATTTATTCAGTCCATCCGAAATTTATTTTGTCTTTTCGGCTGCTATTAGACCTCACAAATACATAAATATTAGTGAAGACAAATTCCATTTTTGATGTCTTCCGAAGGGCGTTCAACAACCTCGATCCTCCGCTCCCTTCCGCTGCTTTTGAGTTATTTTGTTAACACTCAGGCAGACTATTTTTGGGAAAGTCGTTTTGACGTGTGACGTCAAGACATGTATCTAGACATCGACTTATTTTCAGATCGCAATATGTCATATATAGGAAAGAGAAAATTATTATATACTTGCTTATACAGAGAATACAGGATCAAAATCAAATAAATTTTCCATTAAAATGTTATCTATACTGGCGGTTCCCAACCTTTTTCGTTCGCGAAACTCAAAACAACTTATCATTTTTTTGTGTTAAGGTAAAAATTTTTGCCAAAATAAATAAATAAACTTTTACATTGAACAAGTAAATTTACAATCTGAAATAAATAATATCCATCCGTTCTTTATTAAAACAAATATAAAAATTTGACACGTTCGGAACAAAATTTATTAAAAATAATTACTAATAAGCCACATTCGTGTTAAAAATTTAATTTAAATACATTTTTTTTAAATAGCGTTATTTCTCTCAGGACCAACAAAGGAAGGACCCGCGGTTGGGAACCACTGATCTCTACAATATTATAATCCGGGCTTCTGATTGGCTAGTGTCACGTCTTGATGACGTGGCAATCATAGGCTACGAGCAGAGTTTACATTTATTCCTAAAAAAAGGAATATATCGGGATGTCCTGGATTCTCTGTAATTCTGTGATTATAATATACATGTTTTATAAAATATTAAAATCTTTTGTCAGGGAATCCGATGAAAAATTATTTAAATTTCAATTGGATATCAAATAAATATGCCTGGATTAAATAATATATATTCTAAATCGTTTAAAGTCTATATGGCTTTGCCGAAGCCTTATAAAATATATATGCTCCTGAATGCTCATTATTGTTATTATAAATCGAAATTTTCTTTAATCATTAGCTTACGTAGTCTGGGACTTTACATCTAAGCTTATACTCCACATCTCTCACAAAATATTTACACACACATTATATGCCATATTTTATATAATATTTAAACCTTTAGAAAGATCAAAGAGAGCAAGCAGATGAGTGTGTTACGCCTTCTGTCCCCTCCCCCTTAAAGTTAACTTTGATACATGGGGGTCAACGTTATTATATTATATGAATATATCTATGTAGAATATATTATAAAAGCTCGAATGTATCTTTTAGGAAATGATTAGAAAGGAAAAGCCACAATTATAGAGCTATATATAAATACATATAAATTGAAATTCACGAAAACTTTGAATCTCTCAATCCTTGGGATTAAAGGAACAAAATCTTTTTATAGCATAATAAGACTAATTGTTATTAAATATAATTATAAAAGTAGCAAAAAATTGGTCGTCCTAATGTAAGAGTGTTTTATAATGAACTGCATTTGTATAATTAATTATATTTTTACTATTTTTCATTTGGACCTTATAGGCCCATCTACCGAGGTACCGTTTATTTACCCGAGGTGCTTTTCTGAACGTAAACAATTACCTCAAAACCAGCCGATCTTTGACCGTAGCCATCTCTCGGCACCCCGTGAAGTTGCTTTATTTCCTCCCTCTTTATTCATTTTTAGCTAGATCACTACTACTATATCCAATTCCACTCGGCCCTTGCAACCAATCTATTCTCTACTAGGGAGGACGTCATAGTTTGAGGAGGGATTCCTCATCACGGCGTGTAGCGAAGAGTGCATCATTGAGAGGGAATCCTTCATTATGTCCCTTTTATATGAGAGCTACTCCCTCTCCTCGTAGAGTTGCCTGAGGGCTCTAATGTGGGGATCCAATGTTCCAATCCAGGGCTACTTGAGGATTTGTTTACATTAAATAATATTTTGATTTAATGAAAATATCCTTCCTGCCCGAGAGGCGAACACAGATCTCCTGTGCAGAACAGCGACTCCTTCATTTTTTTTTAGTTAATTTCAGTTTCAGACCATATATATATATATATATATCTGTACCGATGACTTCCGGCGGACGTTCAGCACTCTTCTTTCTCGGAAGCCACCAATCCGAGGTTCAGCAATGCTTGGCCTTGCTTATTGACATTGATCTCGGTGGCTGTTGTTCTTCCCAGGTCCGCGGGAAAATTTTACGTTTAATAAAGATTTTTGTAAATTGTTGCAAAAAATTCAGCAATACTGGCAATAATGTATTTTAAAATAAAATAAATATTAAAACAATAGATCTTTAAAATCCCTTGTTTAAATAATAAATCAAAGGATAGATGCGTTAATGAACTTTTACTTGAGTAAACTAGGTTAATAATTTATTACTCAATTAGCCAACTTCTAAAAACCTTGGCTGCAAGAAAAAAAGGCAGTCCTCTCTCACACCAAAATGAATGAATAGAACCTTCATTGAGGAATTTAAAATTATTCTAAATTTGATTTGAATCATAATAACGAAAGTAGGAGGAGGAGGAACACTTGCCAAGGGAAGGTGAGGCGAAAGGGTCTAAAAACCGGAAATCAGGAAGTATCTATAGGAATGAGGAGCAAGGACAGGAGTACAGGGTACCGGAGGGGAATGTTGGATCGCAAAATTACTAGGTTAAGAATTGGCCACTGCTGGTTTTCACACGGTTATTTAATTACCAAAGAAGATCCTCCCCTCCTTGGTGTGCATCATGTGATACTAGGATTTCTGAAAACCATGTGCTAGTGAATTGACTCAAGCAGAAGAAAACAAATTGGAAAATAAACCACTAAAAAAAGATCCTTTCTGATGAAAAAAATTTCGAAAATTTATTTAATTATCTTTTTTTTTTTATACATATTTATTATAAACATAAAGTGCTCTTCTCAATTTAAATTATTTATTTATGTATTAATTAAATTTTTAAATTCATTAAAATATTAATAAAATTAATTTGTAACAATTGAGATGTGACGCAAATGACCATGTAGTCGACCACGCCTAAAATACTAATTAATAATAAATATTATTACGCAAGTAAGTCAAAACAAAAAAATAAAACAAAAAAATTTTCACAAATTATTATATTAAATTCTACGAAATTTATATTTTTAATTAGTAGTTTAAAAACAAAACTAACAGATAATTAAAAAAATGTTATTTTTTCATTAGAAATATAAAAATAAAATCAATAAATTGTTGCTCTTCCAAGAGAAAAGGCTATTTGGATTATTTAAATATTGAGAAATGCATTTCAAGCAACCGTTACTTTTTTGCCTTGAATGAAGAGCTCTAGTGGAGCAATTATCTCGGCAAAGAGTAATAAAATATGAATAAACATAAATCCATAAGAGTGAGAGTAAAAGAGGAGAAAGTGAATAACATTCCATTATTATTATTACATAAGCAATAAAAATTGATTATAAATAAAATAATATTAAATTCTTGAAGGCCTAGTTTATTTTTAACGCCGGTGAATAGAGTTGTTTTCAAAAATATGAACTTCATAGTTAAATATAATAAGGTTCATTCGTAAAGAGGATCCATCGATCGAATTGGAAATTATTTTTAGCGTTTTAATTTGGAAGTAGAGTACTTTTCAATTATATGAGAGATCGAGTATTTACAAAATATACAATATTATCTATCGTATATTCTTTGGAAGTCATATGATCCTGGTATATAATGAGCGTGGGTCAAATTTAAAACAATTGCCTCTCCCTTATTGCAAGGTTCATGATCTCAAACTTTTCCTTACTTACCCATCTAGTTTTATTCAAGTTCATATTGCCATTGTATGCAATTATGGTATATTTTAAATCAGTTAGTTTTCTTTAATATATTATTTCATGGTGCATGTTTTTATATTTAAATAAAATTTTCACAAAAATTTTTTGCCACATAGTTTGAGAAACGGGCGATCTAAGATTCGGTGGCTTGAGCGATATAGGTTTGGAAGTTGAAAAATTTTTAAACCCCTGATTAATTAAATATATTATAAAAGTAGAAATTTTGTAAATCAAAATATATTCGTTTCGTCTATGAAAATTTTATGTTAACAAAAATAAATTTTTTTTCCCGTTTCCACTCATGCGTTGTTAATAGTAGAGTACTTTATTAATGCTAGTTAATCTAAATAGTAATAGTAATGAGAGAGAGAGAGAGAGACCCCAATTGAAATCGGGTGTTTGTTTCGATTTTCGGTTCAAGGATGTAAATGTGGAAAACTATAAAATTAATTGAAACACATTCACCATTTGTTTTTATTCCTTTTTAATGCTATTACTCCAGGTTATGTTTTGCAGACATGTAATACGAGGATATATAAAAAAATAAAGATTAACAACAATAACATACAATGAATATAAAAAATACCTATTTTTAATATAATGTTTTTATTCGAGTAGGGATTTTAATATTTAAACTAACAGAAATTTTATATTTTAAGTTATTATTATTAGTTACGTAATCACGGGCTCGATTCAAAGGGATTTATTTTGCTTGCGTTTGAACCAATTAATATTTCTTGAATCATCCTCCATAATACTATTTTTATAGTGCCCAATAACTAACTTTTTTGATCAGAAATTTTATATTTTAACTAACGGTTGGCATTATTAGTCAGAAAGGCTTTCTCGTAAGTTGGCGAAGATTTCAAAATCAGCCGTTTAATCACAAAAATTTAGAATAACTTTTATAATAAATAACAATTTTCTTAAATATTATAAATAACGATAATTTAGATAAAAAAAAACTGCAATAAAGTACTCTCCAGGACATAATAAAAATAAAATATACATTTACAATAATCTAAAAAAAAAAACTTCAGTAAAGTACTAGTACATGCTGTGAGAATTTTAATCAACCTTGCTGTCTCATACTCATGTATGTTAAAATTTCATCATACTAGGATTTATACTTTAGCTTGTATTTTAGGTATAGACTCACACACACAGTCGCTCCTGATTTTGGGTTAATTTAAGAAAATCTTCTAGATTTAGTCGAGCTTTATCACCTATTGATATTTCAACGATAATTATTATATTTAATAGTTCGGAAAAAAAATTATAGACAAATGAACTAATTTATTTGTAAAGGGGGCTATTTGTCAAGGTCACCTCGACTGACGTCATCATTGCTTTTCGGAAAAAGTTCCAAGGTCAGATTTGAGATAGTCAGACACACACGGAAGAAGATGAGAGGAATTCACTGAATGAAGAGGTGGAGGTGAATGATTTCATCAAAAACTAATTTTTTTTTTTTTTGAAATTAACCTATTTAACACATAAAACTTTTGACATTGAAAGCTGCAAGTAAAATCGATTGTAGGATAAATAAAACCTTCTTAAAAAAAAATTTCAATTAATAGATTGCATTTGGAATTAAAATATAGGCCAAAAAATATCAATGTTAGGTTAATAAAATTAAAATTATTCAAATATTATTTTATATTAGAGGACATTTAATAAAACAAGGTCTCTATTTCAATTAATTTTTTTTTTTTGACTCATGGAATTCTTCTAATTTTCAAGTACAGTATAACCAAGTATAAAGAAAAACCTTACACGTCTCTCTGTCCGAATTTAAAAAAAATTAAATACCAAGGATGTGCAAAAGGATCTAGATACTAGAAAAAATTGCAAATTGGATTTATATTCACTGGGGCACCTAACCTCACTGGGAGAGCTTGAACTCCAAAGCGCTTAATTTATATTCATTCATTAATTTGAATTTTAAATGAATATTTAAAGAAACTTAATTTTTTAATTTTTGATATTATTGTTCTGTATGTTCTGTGGTGTCGAGGGCTTGAGTCGGAAGGGAGGGTGGATCAACCCTTTCGCCCTCAACCCACCCCTGTTTATATTCTATTCTTGAAAACCAATTGAAAGTGAGATCACGATCTGAAGTTTAAAGCCCGAATATACAAATCGCTTTTAGAAATGATTTTTTTTTCGGTAATTTAGACTCCGTACTTATTTATTTATTTATTTTTAATTGGTAGGCAATATAATATTGGCGCTCAGGTCGGGAAGCGAACCTGACTTTTGTTACGTGAAGCGAGACCTCTACCTTTTTACCAAGGGAGAGGGCTTTTAGGGATGATTTAAATTACAAACAAAATATTATAGGGTGCCCTATTTAAAAATTGAATTTTTAATTTACTAAGGCAAAATTTAAAAAAAAAAAACCTTTTCTTAAACTTTAATTTTTAGTTTTTTATGGCACCCCATGTAAATTAATTAGTAATTTAAATATATTTTATTGCTGAAGCGAGTTATTAGAATGTGAATCGAAGCATCCACCTCTGCTGCAAGGGACAAAAGTTTTTTATATTATACTTAATATTATAAAAAAATGTATGTATAAAAAGAGCTTTTACTTCATAACATTGTTTATACTTGGAAAAAGTATATTCAATTTTTAAATAGCAAACTGACCACCCTGGATTATTATGTATATAACACTTTCGTTAATCTATTTGCGAAACGGTAAAAACTCTAATTTTAATATATTATACTAATACATATTACATATATTGTAGAATAGTCTTAATTGTTTCAAAGCATTAACATTTACTGATAATATGGGACGGTTCAGTCATTAAATATTATCATTTCAGACGAACTGGTTTTCTCAAGACCATTTCGCGTTACTTTCAAAAAACTAATCGACTTTTTAATCTACTATAATATGAATAATTCTTGTATTTAAATATCTAGATATATAAATTTTTTTTTTAGTTTTCTCCGCATCGGAGTCTATTCATATAAGATAAAATGGATATTTATAAACGAATTATATAATCCGGCAATATATATTTAGATCATTGGAGCCTTTTTAAATTAAATAAATTTCACCGCTCAGGACAGAAAGCCTGACCCTTGGATCAGGAAACAAGAGCTTTACCTCTGCCCTAAGGGATAGGGGCTATTTTAAAATGAATTATTCTTATTTCTCTTAATAATCAACTCAAAATTTTTTAAATAGTTATTTATATAAATAATTAAAAATTTTATTTTTATTATTTTATAATCGTCGCTATTTTTATCGAGTAGTGAGTGACAAGAATGAATCGTTCGCTTCCCCCTGTCTTGAGCGAAAAATGATTGACGAATTTAAATAAATATCCATGGATAACTATTATTGTCAAATTAATCGCCTCTTAATTTAATTGCATATGACGAGAAGCTGGAGAACTTCCCCCCTCCATTTCAATCAACAAAAACAAAGTCATTGAACACACCGGATTTTCCCTTGACTGTGGGCATTGAGATTTTCCTTTAGCTAAGGTATTTCGTATTTTTACTAAACAGGAATTTATTATAAAAACTTTTTATATGTTAATATTAATATGGTAGCTATATAATTTAAATTACGAAATTAATAATAATAAAAAATTACAGATAATGTTGAACACCTTTAAAAAAACCAAGATAGATTGTGGTCTAGAATTTTTTATCAAAAATGTAAAAAGTAGGAGGCCGGCCGGCATCGGAAAATAGTCAAAACACACAGGAAAATGTAAAACGAATTATAAAAATAATTCTTTTGAAAGTTTTTGAAAAAATTTACAAAAATTATATCATACTAGCTGCGGGGTAACTGTATAAGATGAAACGGCTGTTATTTTTTGGAAACGTATGTTCAATATCAGTTATCAGCAATAGGACTGATAAAATTTTACAGCCGGAAGCCATCAGACATTTTAAATAAATTCCAACGTAATTTTGCTCACCTAACAGGTGCAGATATGCTTTTTATATAACAATAGTAATAAGATTGAGGTCGTACCATCCTTGTTAAGGTTTTGACCAGGTTTTCCTTAACAGCTTAACGCGAATGTCGGGATGGCTAATACGTCGTGTACTCTTGGTCACGTGTTATTACGCCCAATGTTTCATCATGTTTTTATTTTTTTTCTTTGTATGTATGTATGTATGAACATATTATTTGTTAATGAGCATACATTTCTTTTTTTTTTTTTTATATTTTTGGTATTTGTTTTGTTAATTGTTTGTTGTTTTGTATTATGTAATTTATAAATTTGTATTTGTGTTTGATTG